>JAMZAV010006722.1:0-99559 GCA_024449915.1 Sweltsa coloradensis | reverse complement strand
CGAGCTAGTACCTCGCCAAATCTCCCATATATACATGCGACGATTTTACCCCCCCCCCACCTTGAGATGCTGAAATGCATAGCCTACATTTGGCAACTACCGTAAAATGAGACTTGTACAAACCCTAATTAATGTGTATCTTTGTCACCCAATATCTGGTGGCAATCAGTCTTGTTCGTGTTGTAAATTAGCCAACATGGAGTAGGCCTATGTTTGCGTTGAATATTTAATAAACTATACTAATTAGTGATAAGAATGGTCAAATAATGAGTAGGATATTTAGGTTCATCCATCCACCTAATCAAATATGTTTCACTATTAGGCGTAGGCCTACCACTTTTATTAGTTAAGGCATTGTTTTCCAGGTTCTAATTCAGCCACAGCCATGCCAGAAACACCACGACCACAATATGATAGCTAACACGAACAAGAAGAATTTGAATACATTCAAAGGAACTTCCTTTCTAATAACCATGCTTCCCCTAATAGTCAACCTCTACATAATCAACCTCTAGCCCTACATCATGATCAACCTCTACAACACAATCAACATCCACATCATCATCAACCTCTACATCACAATCAACCTGTACATCATCAGCCTCCACATCATAATCTTCAGGTCAACCATGTACTTCCGCAAACTAACGAGTATTTAATGTTCCAGCCTCCCATTAGCAGCACCCAAACCACTCAAATGAACACCCCTTGCAAAAGTTTCCCTGTCATTCCCAAACCACATTATTCAAGACATCCACCCTTCTCCAGCTTCGATTCTACCAATAGCAATAAGTCTCATTCATTGTACTCGAAATCAAAGATAGCAGGAAATTTCATTTCAAAATAACACCAGACCAACTTATTACTTTGCATCAAGAAGTAAAAAGATTACGGCAGGAGCAAGAGGCCACAAAAACAGAGCTGACTGCAGCCCGAAATGGCCCATGTGGAAAGTTCTGTTCCCTGAATACTTGTAAGTTGAACGAGTATAAGTGGCGGTTGAACGTTCCAATATAACTGGTGCCGAACTGCCATTCAGATGTAAAGGGTCAATATTACCGTAATATTGTTCTGTAATATTACCACTTGATCCTCTTAAAATGTGTGATGTATGAGGACTTGGGCCTAAGGAATACTTTATACAAAGAAATCTTTGAAGCTTTTATATTAGTTGAAAATTTCGGTACTCTATTTGTTCATTAACGGGACCCCCTCCAAAAAATGTAAAAATTCAGTAAAACATTTTCATTAGACATCATAACTACTACATCTACTCCATCTGAGTTGGGGAGGTCAGGAAAACACAATTATTTCGAACAAAGCCTCGAAAACATCCTTTCCGGCTACATACTTTGCGCCAGGAGTGACACGGCCTACGCCAACATACTCTACGTACAAAACCTTTAACATCGCTATTTTAAATATAAAGGACTTTCAATGGAAAAGTACTTTAGTTTAAAATAGCAACGTTAAAGGTTTTGAATGTTCATTTGGTGACCGTGAACGTCAATGTCAGCTGCACGGTGACGACTGCTCTCTAATGGATGTACTCGCCTGAGTCACGTTGAACGTGTGAGTCAAGTTCACTCCTCCATATTCAACTCCTCGCAAATTGTTATTATTTATTCTAAACAGACATAAGTAAAAAACGACGATGGGCGGACCAATTAACAAAAAAATTAAAGGGGGGTCATGTTAATGAACAACAACCAAAATTAATTTCTTGGTTTAAAACTGTTTTTTTAGTTCAGATTTTACATTTTTAAGGAAATTTCCAATTTAGGTAGGGCTACACTTTTTAAGATTTTAATAATATTGCAAATTTATTTTTAAATTACCAGTAATTTTACATCTTTAGCCATAGTCATTCACCCACTCATAATCAAATTAATTAAGTAGGGCCTAGTTAAGAAGAAACCAATTATTTTCAAACTGGTCAAGGTCAAGTGCCACTGAAAGGTATTCATTTAAAATATCCCAAAAATCTATGTCTTGCTATAAAATGAAATATGTAATATGAAACCTTCTAATTATTTCAGCTATAGTAACGTTACTAGAGGAATACAGAGAACTTCTGGCGATAAAAGATCCAAAAACCCCACAAATGGCTCAAAGTTAAGCACAAACGTTCTTTCAAATGCTGCATCAGGCTCCACACAAATGGTAGGACTTACAAAAATTTTAATTGGCTGTGCAAAATCCTATGCCTCCCTAACAATGTTTCACATTATAATTAATATATAATACATTTTGATAGCATAAATCGTATCATTGAAATAAACTTACGATTATTTCAGGTGTGTCATAAGAATGATTATTCATTTGCTACAAAACATTTTAAATTTAAACAGTTTCTATAAGTATGACAGTATACCGGTACTTTGGTATGAGTTACTGAGTGAATGAACTGTAGTTTGAATTTTGTATGAAAGCTTGTGTGTACGTATGGTCGTCTGGATCTGTCCCAGTTACGTGGGCTTATCATACTTTTCCCTTTTACATTCCCCTCCCCGACACTGATTTACATGGACATGCGTTTGGGTATAGCTGTGCACATGCATTTGTAGCATAGGCCTACTGTTAATATGTTGTTTTTTCAACAGGTTATTGACACCCACATTCTGGCAAGTATAAAAATCGACGGTGCGGGCAATCCTCGGCAGCTAGTCAGGTTACTCGTGGATCATTTGTATAAAGACGAGTTGGCAAACATGTCGGCCAGTGGAAATGGAAAACACAAGGCAATTCCTAGCAAAGTTTTGATGTCCATCCAATGTAAGTCTAAAATTGAATTTCCACTTTGTACTAAGTTTTTGTCATATTTACAGGCCCACCAAAAAAATCTTTGAATATCTTTCCCCGACTATTGAGGATGTCCTCAATATCCCTGCTTTGTAGGTTTGCTGCCAGGTAGCGTTAAAGAGTATTAAACACAGCAGGTTCGTATTTATTTATTTACAAATATACAAGCTATTAATTTAATGCAAGCCCCGACCAATATACCTACCAAAATGTTAAACTAATAAAACGTGCAGTAGGGTATACGCATATTTTTAATAATAACTAAAAAGATTAATGAGTAAAAAAAGAGGAACTGCCGAGCCTTGAACTCAGGTTGAAAGCGTCAAAAGCAAAGTCGCTGCTGACTGGACTATGGAGAGAGACAGAGACAACTGAAGTTGACCACGCTAATTGGATACTCTCGCACCATTTTTATTATTTTTTATATTGTTTCAAATCGTGTTTGTTTGTTTTAATAGGTTGAATTGCTTTGCTTATCAAAAATAAGATTTAATTTACAACTTTATTACTAAATATTCACAGGTATACCATATTTACAGTTAAAAGGAAATAGGATTTTGTGTTCTTCTTTTCGACCGCCATCTTCAGTTTTGCACAGGCACCCAGTAATTAGTTTCGTCGAGATTAGGAGGTTGTATTCGCCCGGCCGATCTGGGCCCCGGACCACGACAAACTGCCCTTCCTCTTGTGTCCTCAATGACTTGGTGACGTTGTCTTTCGCGCCCTGACCTCTCCCAGCCAATCACGCCATGTCACGTGATGTAAGACGCGTTTTTTTTCTGATGGAGACGTCAGTGGAATTCCCAAAAGCCCACACATGCAAGCCATCTCTTTGCGAGAGTCTTTGATGCAACAACAAGTCAATTTATTTGTCTTAATTGAGACTGACAGAACGCTCAGGTTTTATGATCTACCCCCTGGCATGGTCACGACGCAAGAAGTGCAGTGCATTCGGCCAAAACAGCCCTACGGCCATAGTCCGCGGAGGACACTTTAGTCGAGAAAAACATGTTTACCATGCCACAGAAGCTAGTTTGGTTACAAGTAATAGCTTTTGCATTTTTACAGAATCTAGACCCAGGTGTATATAGACCTATATATATAGACCCAGTGTTGGGGAAGGAACTTTTAAAAAGAACGCGTTCTTTTTTTGTGAACTTTTTCAGTGAACTTACTCTTTTTATAAACGAATGAACTTGAACTTTTAAAAGTTCTTTTTGGGAACGAACTTTTCAGTATTTGAAAGTTCTTTCCGTGCGTCAAGCAGCCGTCGACGCTTAAAAACAATACACAATCGTTGTTTTATCGTAGGCCTACGTTGACGCACGTTCAGCTGTTTATGACAAGGTAACGTACGATTCACGAAGTTAAAACGATGCACGCCAACTAATTCGGAAAAAATCTTGGAAGCCTAAAATGCTAAGTATTTGCCATAATTGTACAAGCTGGTTGACGAGAATGTAGTACACATCATAAACACGATCAAAGACAGCTAAACACTATCGTAAGACTCAAACTCGCGAGTAGTTTGGTACTCGAACACCTCTTATGTTTTTCTCTTGTTTTTCTTCATTTTACGCCAGCCTTTTCTAAAATACATTTTTTTTTACAAAAGAACTTTTAAAAGAACTTAGTCATATTTTAGACGAACTTGAACTTTTCAAAATTTTAGGTTTTAAAAGAACTTTTTAAAAGTTCATTATTTGAGCTGTTAAGTGAACTTTTAAAAAGTTCATTTAAAAAAAGAACTGACCCAACACTGTATAGGCCTATGTCAGTGTTGTTAAGTAGCGCGCTACTTGTAACATGTTACTTTTTTGAGTAGCGAGGATGGTAGCGTGACACTTTTGAAAATGTAGTAAAGTTTGCTACATAGTAGAAAGCTACCAACGAGTAAGTAGAGCGAGAATAAATAGACGTATGTTGATTGATTGATGTTGGATTTGGCGTCTGAATGTTCGTTTAGCCCAGCTGTAGCGTAAAATCGACGCTACTCTTATTTTGCAATAAGTCCTAAAGAAATTAAACCATTACCGTTGCAAAAATCAATCATAATTAGTCGATGCCTAATAATATGAACTCGCACATTCTTTTCCCATACTTCTCGCCGGCCAGCTGGAGTTTGACCGATTGCGCACCTTGCTCGCGCATGTCAGTACAGGTCTAGCGTTTATACGAGATAGTCGCTCTCGCACTCGACGGACAGAAGGCTGATACAAATGCGCATGCGCGGCTGGTAAAAAGGTATCTTTCGTAGCAAAAGTTCATTTACTACCGATTTTTGTACGTAATAGACGGGGAAAACATATGTGTGGCTCGTTGGTCTTGTTGTTAGCGTATCTGCTTCCAATGCAGAAGGTCCAGGGTTCGATCCCGCCAAAGTCAGAAGTTTTTTAACTTCTGATTTGGACATAAGTCCACCAGTTTTTGGCTTAGGATTTTTTAAACGGTGACATTTGAGCTGTCCTGGCAACGAGGCACATTATAAATTCAGAGTTGTTCTGAATCGACCTTGTTGATTCTGGCGTTGATTCGCGGGTGTTCGCACTGTCCATACCTCTGATTGTTATGTTTCCTATTAAAAATATCGATCTTTGGTTAGTTATCGCTCACTCGTCGATTGCGCCAGGGCCTACAGGGTTTGGCTTGGTCACTTTGATTTACTGTCCCCCACTGAAAATCAGTTATATAACTGAGTGGGTAGACTCTAAATACAATTTATTTATTATTTTATTTATTTATTAAGATAGGCTGCAGGGCTCGCCCCGCGAATACAGGCGCGTTCTTTGTTTGACTTTGAGAGTCGTGCGTCGAGTCACTTAGGCCTACATTGTGCAGAATGTTATCATGAACGCGGAAGCCGGCACACAGCACACAATAAGTAGGCTAGATGTTAAATCTGACATGAAATCCTTTCCTCATCTTAGATCCTCTTAGATCATGAAACCAAAATCCTTGAAATGCAGGGATATGTCCTACTGTGTGACCCGTGGGGGGTTTATTTTCTTTGAAGGCGAAGGTTTTAGAGGACGTATTAGTATAAGTAGTTTTAGGGCGCTTTAACAGCTAAGATTATTTGCGCGTCCCAAGATAAACAATTTCTATAAGAGTGATTGAGAGAGTTATTGTTGTTGTTGTTGTTGTTGATATTTTTGTATTGATGAGAAAACCCATACAATGCTCCCTGTATTATGACTTAACTTGAAGAGGCTTTAGGAAGTTAAGAATCACTAGGGATCAGGTTCTAGTTTAAATAGTGTTTCTGATAGCAAAACTGGTGATTATCATCGAGAGTTTAATAGCAAAAAACTTTGAACAATGGCTTGAAAATATTTTCAGATATGCTCAGTAAGAATTGTTAAATCATTATGGATAATGCGTCTTATCATAGCGTTCAAGATAACAAACTATAGTCATATACGATCCTCCACTAACCCGGACTGCGGAGCAGACGTCTACACACAATAATAAGATAAATAACACAAATAATAATAATATAAAAATAATAATAATAATAATAATAATAATAATAATAATAATAATAAATAATAATAATAATAATAATTACAAAACCGAATGTTTAAAGAAAAGAAAAACAGTTTTACCAACCAACTATCTAGTACCGAAGAAATAATAGGGAAAAGGAACACCAACTAAGACAGAGATAGAAGAGTTTTGGACAGGAATATGGGGTAACCCGGTAGCACACAACCAGGATGCACAATGGGTTCAAGATGAAATAGCTAGGATGAGCGATATTAAAGAGATGAGATTCGAAGGTATAAAATATTGACGAATTAAAGTCGACAATCAGTGCTACACATAGCTGGAAAGCACCAGGTAATGATAATATTAAAAATTTTTGGTATAAAAAAATTCAATACTACTCACAATCAAATTAGAAAATGTCTCAACGAGTTTATAAATGGAGTTAAAGAAATACCCGAATTTTTTTACTGAAGGAGTAACCTTTCTCAAACCAAAGGACAATGATCGAAGAACCCAAGTAAATATCGGCCAATTACATGTCTACCAACTATATATAAAATATTGATTTCATGCATAACAAATAAAGTATATAATCATTGCGAAGAACACAATATCATGGCCGAGGAACAAAAAGGATGCTGTAAGAACTCAAAAGGGATGTAAAAGAACAACTTATTATTGACTCTACTGTAATGAATCAGGCACACAATAAGAAAAGGAATATTCACGTAAACTACATTGACTACAAGAAATCCTTTGACTCAACACCACACACATGGCTTTTTCAATTTTACAAATATATAAAATCAACCCAGTAATTGTAAATTTTTGAAGACAGTAATCGAAACAGGGAGAACAACACTAAAACTAAATATAAAAACCAGCAGATAACTACAGATCCAATACAATTAAACGTGGCATTTTCCAAGGGACTCATTAAGTGCATTATGGTTTTGCCCTGTCATTAAACCCACTGTCGCATATGCTTAACGAACCCAACATACGGATTTAAAATTAAGAACAATAATGTGGTATGTCACACAATTTCCCACCTATTCTACATGGATGACCTAAAGTTGTATGCATCAAATTTTGCTCAACTAAACAGCCCTAGTCATACAACATTAAAATTTTAGTCAAGATATCTGCAGGGATTTGGAGTAGACAAATGTAAGACGCTACATATCAAAAAAGGGTAAGGTTACACAAGCAGAAGGGTTCCAGCTAGATGATGGAAATAGGATTGGAATAATGGACGATAACGATGTATACAAATATTTAGGATTCTCACAAGCTGCCAGAATTGACATAAAGTTATGAAAGCAAAATTGATAGATACATACAAGAAACGACTAAAGTCTACCCTCAAGACGCAAACTAAACGGTAAAAACAAGATCACAGCAATAAATACATATGCTGTACCAGTATGACAAATTCATCGGAATCATTAAATGGACGCAGACAGAAAATCCCCCGGTTGGAAATATTAACTCGTACTACACTTACCAAACACAGAATACATCATCCTAAATCACAATAGAGAGATTGACACTTCCAAGAGAAAAAGGGGGAAACGGGGCCAATTGATCTAAACAACTTATATTAAAACAAATAGACATTTTAAGAAAATACTTTTTTAACAAAGAGCAACCAATCCACACTGCATAGGGCTGTGGTGCTAGCTGACAAATCATTAACCCACTAAATCTAGCAAACGAAAATGTCAATCTAAAAGGGGAAACTCATAACTGACGCTTCAAACGAGTTCCGTCTCTCAGCAACGCCCCTCCACAAGAGACATTATGATGAACTACACAAAGGTCACGTAGATATTAAAGCATCAATAGGTGGTTAAACAACGGGAACTATTTGGAGAAACAGAAGGTTTTATGATGGCTATTCAAGACAGAGTGATTGCGACGAACAATTATAAAAAAAAACATAATACAAGATGCGACAGTAAACGATCAATGTAGAAAATGTAGTGCAAAGGGTGAAACAATCGAACACATCATTCCGGGTGCAAGTCACTATGTCAAACAGATTACCTCTACAGACATAACCAAGTAGCTAACATTATTCATCAAAAACTAGCAATAAAGTACAACCTCATTGACACAAAACACACCTTACTACAAATACAAACCAGAGAAAGTACTAGATAGTAAAGATTACAAATTATATTACGACCGCACGTTATAACAGACCAAACGATACATCACAACAGACCGGATTATAATTAATTGACAAGAAGAAACAAGAAACTACCCTTATCGACGTTGCTATCCCCAATGTGCCATAACGTCGAGACCAGTGGAAGAAAAAATTGACAAGTATAGTGAACTTGAAATTTGGGAGATTAAGAAGATGTGGAAACAGAAAAAGGTAAATAAAATTTCCCATTCATTATATCAGCCAACGGCATCATACCGAAGAAGCTACATAAAAAGCATTAAACAACTAGATCTTCAACCCAATGTATACCATCGAGACTAAAAAGGCAGTAATACTCAACACGTGTAGAATAGTTCGTAAATTTCAAAACTAAGAATGATATTTCCCGAGATTTCAAGACAGCTTCCATCCTGACATGGTTTTCGTGTTTCTTATAGCCCAAAGAGGCAATGCTAGGATGGCGACGAGAAATCGGCCACGACCGTACACAGCAGAAAGAAACATCATCTACAAACAATATTACAATTTATAAATGACTTATTTTAGTTAAGTTAAGACAAAAGTAATAATGTATGTAATAGGTACACATGGAAGTACTTGACGAAAAGTCCGTACAACATGTTAGCTCCGGTTTTAACCGAGTTTGTATAAATACATCCAATAAAATAATAATAATAATAATAATTGGAAAGCTCCTGGGTAATGGAATACAGAACTTTGGGGGGAAAAGACTAACGCCAGTGCATTGTAACTAAAGATTTCTTTAACCAAGGGACTTCCACGACCCATCACTTGTTCCGGATTCTTTACTCAAGGTAAAAACCCCAAAATGATATTCAAGACAGGGAAAAGATCGACCCCCAAAATTATAGACCCATCACTTGCTTGTCAACCATTTATAAAAATTTTAACATCAAAACTTTACCTTGAAATTAACAGAACATTTATGAGAACATGAAATTTTAGCGTGGGAACAGAAGGATGCACACAAAAAGCATATGGATGTAAAGAGCAGCTTATAATTGATAGTATTGTTACAAAACATGCAAATGATAAAAAGAGGAATCTCAGTAGCTTACATAGACTACAAAAAAGCATTGATTCGGGTTCCGCACGATTGGTTAATCAAAATTCTTGATTTGTTTTAAGGTAAATCCACAGTTGATAACGGTTTCTTAAGCATCTCATGAATTCATGAGAATTAATAATACTAAAAACCAAATTTAGATTCTGTTAGTATTGAAAATATTGGCAATAAAGAGAGGGATCTTCCAGGGGGACACCCTTAGCCCTCTATGGTTTTGTCTCGCATTTAAAACCCAGTATCAGAGCTACTTAATCAAACAAATGCTGGATATCGCCTTACCTGTAAAGAAATAATGACAAGGATAACACATCTGCTGTATATGGATGATTTAAAATGTATGGAAAATCAAAAGAAGAGCTCAAATTTTTAAATTGACATAGTAAATTATTCAGTGAAGACATTCATATGGGAAATTTTTGGGTTAGATAAATGTCTTCAATGCATATGAAAAAATGGAAAATTGCAAGAAACTGACAATTACCAAATTGGTTTTTGGTCAAGAAATTCCAAACATAACAATAGCGAAGAAAGATACAAATACCTAGGAATGAGGCAAAACATTATTCTTACCACAAGGAATTAAAAAATGTATTTAAACAAAAGTATAACATAGAGTTAAAACTATCTTAAAAACATGTTAAAGGAAGCTATAAAATCAAGGCATTAAATGCATGGGCTTTACCAACTTGACCTTTTCATTTGGTTTTTGTGAAGTGGTCAGATGTGGACTTGATGGACCTAGATCGTTTAACAAAAACAAATGACCTTCTTCAGAACTCACCACCCAAAAGCATCTTCTGAAAGGTTTATTTTACCACGGGGAAGGGTGGAAGAGGGTTGGTAAATATTCGGTCCCTTGTGGGTATTCGCAAGTTCATAAACCAGATCATACTTTCTTAATTCTACATTCCATTATCACCAAGAACTTAAACTCCGAGATAAAACTATAACTCCCCTCAGGCTAAATGACGATTCTTTCCATCCAGAAATATACATAGAAGATTTAAATATGAAGTGAATGTCTGGAATACTAAATTTACTTCATGGAGGTACCCGAAAAGCATCCAGCAGCCAAATATTGACATTGTTAAATCAATAAGATGGGTTCACAAAGGAGATTTGTTTTGCTGAAACCGAAGGATTTATGTTCGCCATCCAGATCAGGTTATAAAAACCAAAAAACTATAAAAAATTCAATCATCAAATCCAATGACAATGATATGTGTAGAAAATGCAAAAAGTTTACGGGACAATAGACCATGTTTAGCTGGGTGTCCTTCAATTGCCAACACGTGGTATCTCAGTAGGCATAATCAGGTAGCAAAGATAGTTTATCAACATCTAGGGAAAGAACGCACATCTAAATTGTCAATCCACCTCCTTATTTACAAGTATTCTCCTGCACCTGTGATCGAAAATGCAGAATTAAATGTATTGGGATAACAGGTTATAACCGACAAAACCATAGACCACAACAAACCGGACATCATTTTATGCGATAAATCTAAAAGAATTACATATCTAATTGACATTGCGATCCCCATGAGTAAAAATATTAAGAACACCGAGAACACTAAGGTGGAAAAAAAATCAAAATTTAAATCAAGAAATAACAAGAATTTGGAAAATGAAACTGTTACTGTCGTGCCTATCGTGATCTCAGCCACTGGAGTCATACCATCTTCCCTCTCTGCCAGCCTACAATGCCTGGGTCTGTCTCCAAATCTCACATCAGCATGCAGAAAGCAGTTCATCCTTCAAACGTGCCACATAGTCAGAAGATTTTTGCAGTAATCACTCTCTCTCTCTCTCTCTCTCTCTCTCTTTAAAAAGATTTGCCATACAATTGCTTGTTTTATAGATAGAAACTTTTATTGATTTTGTTATCACACTCATCTTTATTATTATTTTGTTAATTAGATTAATTTGTCTACAGTAATATGTGTACTATACTTATGTTTTCACGCTGTTATAATGTAAACTTTTGTTGGGCTTGGGCCTCACCCCGCCTTGTGTATACCAGGACGCAAATGTACCTGAGATTGTTTGAACAATAAAGAACCACTATAATAATAATAATAATAATAATAATAATAATACACACAGTATGGTGGTAACTAACCCAAAGCAGGGTCTCTTGCAGGTAATCATGAGAAACTTGGTGCCTCTCATTATCTTCCAACACATCCGTAGATTATAGTGGCCTGCAGAAAGATCGGGCGTGATATAAAACGATTAAATTCGTAAAATCCCTTAATTTTCTGGGTTGACATTTACATTGAACTCGAGCGGCTGTGCAAAGTTTTTATCAAGAAGACAGTGGTTCTATCACAAAAAAGCGACAAAATTTAACTGCCAGTCAACACACTATAGACCTACATCTGAAATGAAAATTAAATGTTGAAGACCCTTTTTCAAAAAGGTCACAAATGGCCATTATGAGGGAATTGATCTGAAAAATGTGACCCAGGGAGAAGTACAAAACCAAGCTTTCTGTCACCTAAATTTCATGTGAAAACAGTTTAGCAAAATGTATGTTTCCAACTATGCAAAGTGCATTATCGATTATCGAATAGGGATTTAATAAACGGTTTTTCGTGTGCTCCCTAGTTATTTTTTGGAAAATTTATTTTTAGGTAGGTAAAGTCCTTTTACGATTTTTATTACTTTACAAAAAAAATTTTTTGGAAACTTGTAAATAGGGTGGGGGCAGAACCCGTTTTCCACCAAAACATTCTCGATTCTGCACTGTTTTTGGGACAAAGAAACCGTAAATATATATTGTTTTTGGGAAAAAGAAAAAATAAAACCCCCCCGGAAACAGGTAGAAATCAAAATGGTAAGGTTAACTTTTAAATTCAGGCCCCACAAAGCATTCCCTAAGTGCATACAAATTTAATTAAACATACGGGGAAAAATATATTTATTTGCATGTTGGGCTTCTGTCCTTTTACATGGGTTTTTCCCACATTTGCCTGCCTTGTACCTAAGATCCCAATGCCCAGGGACCCAACAAATACTAGCTCGGGTGTTTCTTCTTCTTCTTTTTTTTTGTTTTGTTTGTTCCCGCTTACGGAAAAAGGCATATGCGATATTGGAAAAAATTGGGAGAGACCTTCGAAATCTCAAAATTTAGATTTGCCACGTTTTGGGGTACAATGAAGAATATTTTAATGAAAAAAGTATTTTACGATTTTTTTGTGCGATATTTTCGTGACATTTGGGGCCTATTCTAACCAAACGGGGGGCTAAACTTTATAACATGGACATTAAGGGTTATGGTGATGTAGTACCTTTTGGAAGAACAATTTGAAAAATTTTAAACAGAACCCTAAAAAAATTAAAGGAATTTAATATAATTTTTTTGAGGATTATAAAATAATACCAATAACAATAAAAACTTTTACAACAATCACCTACAAGCGATATAAAAGCACTTTCAAAAATAAAGAGATCCCCCGCAAAAAAAAACTTACAAAAAAAGCCATCCCTCAACGCGATAAAAAAATCGTTTTTGAACGGTCATTGTAGCATATCAATTTTCCCTAAGAAACCAGCCTTCACTGTCGGTCTCTTAGTTTTTTGCACACTATGGCAATACTTTACGTATTTTTTTACCAGAGTTGGCAGCACAAACATTTCAAAAAAAGGAATTGAAGCCATGCCCGAATAGAAGATTTAGGGAAAAAAACAGTAATCAGAAAAAGTAAAAAACCTGATCTAAAACTGGGATTTTTAAACTTGAAGAGTACGATTTTTAAAATCGGATCTAGAAAAAACATATTTTAAAAGAAAAAAAACATTATTTTTTAAATTTCCCGTGTTTGTTGAACTATTCCTAGAAACTTTAAAAAGGGAGGTGACAAAACCCATGTGTCTACATAGGGCCCACTGTCAGGTCGATTTTACTGGTATTGCTTAACGCCAATTATGCAATGGCTAAGGGGACGAAGGGGGACGTAAAAAAATGACGCGGGGGGGACAAAAGGGTGGAAGGGATTTGGTCAGAACCGCCACAAGCGTTGGGGGTTTCCCCAGTGTGGTCGTTACGTCTTTTGTCATCATTTGTCCGTGTTGTATTTGTCGTCGCCGTCGGGGAGGTAGTCAAAGGGAAGGGGAAAGTTCCCGACGACGACCCAGAGCTCGCCTTTCGTTTCAGGGGGGAAAAAACTCCCCTAATCACGGGCCAAACCACGAGAAGGTTGCGAGCTGGAATTTGATGGCCCGATTGGATATTGCTCAACGTCTCATATTTATGCAACTTGGCTAATTGAGACGAAGGGTGGGACGTAAGGGATGACGCGGGGGGACAGGCCTGAGCTGGTCAGAACCAGCCACAAGTGTATGGGGAGGGCAGGGGTTCCCCCAAGTCGTGGTCGTCTCCGTCTGTGTCATCATCCGTCCGTGTTGTCATTGTCGTCGCCGTCGGGGAGGTAGTCAAAGGGAAGGGGAAAGTTCCCCGACGACGACCCAGAGCTCGCCATTAGTTTCAGGGAGAAAAACTCCCCTGATCACGGGCCAAACCACGAGAAGGTTGCGAGTTGGAATTTGTGCCAGTACCGGGTTTATACCTCCCTTCTTCATCATCATGCATTGTTGTTAATCATCAGTTGTTATACTTGTTACTGTAAAATGGCATAATATGCTGTACGTGGCCAATTCATAAATATAAGTATAAATATAAATTAAATGGATAACTAGACAAAACAAAAACCCCAGCACAGAAACCGAGGACCCTCGTGGTGTGTCGAGGCTGTTATCTCGCACGGAATACAATCTTAACACTGACCAGACATAAACTATACAACCTGTGCTGAACTGACAGACCTCAACACTGAGACCACAAACGCTTTACCGAGCAGCAAGGCAGAGTATGCAGTGAACACAACCTTTCAGTCTGGACAGAACAGACATCCTCTTCAAGGTAACAAACATTAAACTAATCATATTCAGCAGAAGTCAACGCCATGTACTACTGCCATGTGGAGTCCGAAGAAGAACAGAACGAAGAGAGGAGACAAAACACGTCCGCCTGTGACAAGAACAACCAACCGACTGCGAGGCTGCGAGCAAGGCTGCCGGCCGCTGCACTGTGTACTATCAAAAGGTGCGGGGCGGCGAGGTCATATCGATGTTGCACGTCAAATGCATTAAAATTATTTAAAATCGTTTAGATGACGGTAGCACGTGAACTCCACGATGTTTTATAATCGGTTGTAAGCGAAACATAAATATGTAGTGAGGTTCATCGTAACGATGCTATATTTTTGCAGATATTACCATATCCATGGGTTTTTACAGGTATTATGGACTAGCTATGACACGACGCATGTCACGTAGATAGTAGATCATAGTACGCGTGGATATATTGGCCCCCGAGTTTAATCGACAGTGACTAGCAGAGGTTCATAGATTCAAAGTATCGGAATATCCTCTTGTTTTTTGTTTTTTCAAGCAGGTTTTATTGGGTAAAACCCACCGGGTTTCACTGGGCTGGGGAAAGTCGTAACAATCCTGCTTCAGTCCAGAAAACCCTAGATCTGGATGTCACAACTTGGGGTGTGACCGAGCACAACACTGAGGTAACGAGCACTTCCCAGACAAGCAGGCCAGATTAATGAGGGAACAAACTATGGAAAGTACTTTACTACCCTACTGACAGACAATGCCACATACATGCACAAACATGGGCACAAATTAGAACGTCAATAATCCACTAAGTAACACTAACTTATATTATTAGTTTAATGGTGCTTCAAACAATGAGTAATTGCAATACATACACAGGGATTCGATATAACAAAAACCCAAGCACAGATACTGGGCACCTCCTTTGTGTGAATAGGCTCTCATCCCACACTGAACAGAACCTGACACTTTCTGAACATCAATCCCTCAAGCTGTACAGACAGAAAAAAATAGAGACCAACACTAACATTACAAACACTTCCCTGACAAGCAGGACAGAATAAAGAGCAAACAAAACCTCCCAGCCTGGACAGAACAGACAATCTCCCGAAATTCACAAATATTAAAGAGAACGACGCGAGAAAATAGCAACAAAGAAATGCTCAAAAAACACATTCAGCAGTGACTAATGCTAACTTCGTGTACAGTGGAGGGCCCAACACGAACAGACCTTAGAGCGGAGACAAAACACGTCCCCCTGCAAGAAGAACGACAGACCGACTGCGAGGCGAGGCTGCGCTGTGTGTGAGTGTAGGGGTAGGTTTTAGTCAAAAGGTGCGGGGCGGCGAGGGTCATATCGATGCTGTACGTAAAGTACATTGAAACTTCAAATCTATTTGATGACAATAGCACATGAACTCTGAGAGGTATAATTATTGGTTGTGAGTGATATTCTGTATGTGCAGCGAGGTTTATCGTGACGATACTGCAGTGTCGCCGACATTAGCCTTATCCATGGATTTAATGTTATTATAGACTGTTAGAAGAAATAAAGCGGTACCTCCATTTCACAATAACGATGAGATACGGAAAAACACAACGGATAGATTTGTCAGGCTTAGGCCAGTTTTAGATAGCCTTCACGAGTCATTCCATAACGCTGCATCGCCGGAAGAAAACCAGGCTGTGGGACGAGATGATGATCCGTTCAAAGGACGGCACGGCAACAAACAGTATGTAAAAAACAAACAAAAAAAGTGGGGATTTAAGGTTTGGGTAAAGGCTGGTGTGACTGGATTTGTGACCTGCTTTGAAGTATATCAAGGCAGCAAGCAGGAAAATGCACCTTCAGAATTAGGTCCTGTAGGTTACTCAGTATAACGCCTTTGCCACGATATCATTGGCAAGAATCACAAACTTTATCTGATAATCTGTTCACCACTATGGCCCTAATAAGAAAGCTAAAATCTGATAAAAAATCTTTGTTGCCGGCACAGTTCGGTTGAATCGAGTAAAAGGCGTCGACAACGAACTGACTGACATTAAAACGTTGAAATCTGCCGGGCGCGGCTCTTTATCATTTCCGTAACAGCTTATTTTTATGTTATTCATTATACTTTTATAAGTAAGTGAGAAAGTGACAGTACAAGATTTCTCCTATTAGATTCATAGAAACATTTTTTCATCTACGACCATGTAAATACGAAATGTGGTTTGCGAGACTACAAACGATTTTGTAATATGGAATTAACAGTGAAATATAACCTCGAAACACTGATAATTACAATTAATATTAGCAGTAATATATGTGTAATGTACTTACATCAATGTCACTTCAAGATAATATAGCCATCTTTGAGTTCTGTCAGCTGGAATCACGGCCTTGTGTGAATTACGAGCGAGCGAGCGCAAAAATCTCACCCGCCTAGATGTCAACCTTATCTCCTTGACTGCCAGCGAGTTACTGACTTACACTGAACACGAGGTGAAAGCGGAGAGAGACAAAGAGAGAGAGGAGAACCAGAGCCTGTGATTCGGAGTGGAGGTACTGGGTGCGTGTGCATCACCCAGCTTTGCGTCAAATGCCGCGCATATATCGTCATGTAAAATGTCTCTAGTTGCCAGACACGATTATGTGCAGACAATTCTGCGATGTGGCCTAGAGCATGACGGAACCTTTCGAAGCATGCACTGTTAGAATATACGCATATTGACGTAAAATTGATTTTTTTCACGTACGCAGATAAGCTGCAGTCAGTTTTTGAGGGGATCAAATTTGGAAAAAAGTGCGGCTTATATGCATGTAAGAAATGGTTGAGAAGCTAGAATGGCCTAGTCACATGTTGTTAACTTTGTAAACCCAACAGCTCTAGCTAGTAATACCATTGACTCAATACATATGCTCCCTCCCCCTTAAAGACAAAATATACATTATTATCTCAAACCAAAATGAAATTGAAGGTATGGGGTCACATTCCTTTTTCTTGGCTTACCTTGGATCAGTTTGACAACATTCAAACATGATTTTAGTGCCAGTTTCTTACTGCCCGCCCAATTTTTTCATGGGCCACATTATTGCTGAAGACCTGACTCATGATGCGACGCACGCATTCTTTGACGTCACTTCCTCCGACAAGGCTCACGGACTTGGACTAGAAAAAAAAACAAACATCATAATGCTCACTCTATGCTAGTCTTACAAAATATGTGTTTTAGATTCCATATGCTATGCCTAAAGTTCCTATCATAATCGTCGTCGGGGAACCCCTTCCCTTTGACTACCTCCCGACGGCGACGACAAAGACAACACGGACGACGACCACGACGTGGGGAACCCCTGCCTCCCCATATGCTTGTGGCTGGTTCTGACCAGCCCAGGCCTGTCCACCCCTTGTCCCCCCGCGTCCTCCCTCCACGTCCCTCCCTTCGTCTCGATTAGCCAAGTTGCATAAATATGAGACGTACAGCAATATCCAATCCAATGTATCAAGTAAATCACTAAGGCAGCAATTTTAAGATTGTTTTGGAACATTTCTGATAGTATAATTCTGATGTTTGGTGTATGGGAGTGCAATGGGGTTTTCCATAATTTACAAACATCGATTCACCCAAGAAGAGTTCCAGTTCCCTGGTGGAACAATGAGTGTAAGGAGGCAATAAAAGCCGGAGAAAGGCGCAAAAGAGATTTACTAAATTTTCAACCCAAGAAAATTTAGAAATATTTAGACAAACTGAGAGCAAAAAGCAAGATTTGTTAATAAAGGCATGACGTAAAAGATCATGGGAAAAATACGTATCGTCTATAACTCACCGTACTCCAGCAGCAAAAGTCTGGAGTAAGATTAAAAAGATTTCAGGCAGGAACACCTACAGTAGCCCCTCTGGACTACTAATAAATTCTCGATTAATTACCACACGGCATGATATTGCAGACGCACTGGCGAATATTACACCAGCGTATCTAGCTCGGACAATTACACCAAACAATTCCGTTGCTTGAAGTTACAAGCAGAAAGAATCGATTTACAATTCTCCTCATTGGGTACAGAAACATATAACCTTCCATTTTCAGATTGGGAATTTATGTCCTCACGAAGGACAATTAAAAAATTTCTGCACCTGGCCCTGATTACATCCACAATGAGATGATAAAGACCTGCCGCCATGTTCCCTCAAATATATCCTCAATATGTTTAATAGCATCTGGTTAGAGGAAACATTCCTGAATCGTGGAGAGAAGCAATCACAATCCTATCCTTAGATCCGGCAAAAGCAAAGAACAACCATCAAATTATCGCCCAATATCTGTAACACGCTGCTTATGCAAATTTCTTGGTAAGGATGGTATACAAACGACTGATGTGGTTCGTGGAAAGCCAGAATCTACTGACTCCTGAACAATCGGGTTTCCGGCGGGGTCGTTCAGTAATGGATCATCTAGTCAGACTGGAGGGATATATAAGAGTGATGCTTTTTTTAAATAAACAACATGCGGTTGCCATCTTTTTCGATTTGGAAAAGGCCTATGACACCACATGGAGATACGGAATTTTAAAAACTTTACATGCCTGGGGAATAAAAGGTCATATGCCAATTTTATAGCAAATTTTTTAACCAAACAGATGATGCCAGGGTGCACACAATACACTTCTTGCTGTAAAGTGGCACGACAAGAGGGAGGTCCATATGTTGTCCACGATCCACGATCCTATCATGGTTGAGACAGGAAAGATTGTAGAATATCTGGGGAGCCAATAATGAAACCTAACTGCTTCTGAAGTACAACACTAGCATGGGGGCAGTTGATAAGACCGACATGCAAATTAGTTTCAATGAAAGTGCCAGAAAGTCCCTAAAGTGGTATAAGAAATTCTTTTTCCACCTCTTTGAAATCTCAGTGCTCAATTCCTACATTCTGTACCAAATGGTCACCGGAAATAAACCGCAACTTGGGAAATTCAGGCTTGAGTTGATTCGACAACTTTTAGATGAGCACCATACTCCACGAACAAGGGTAAAGGTGGGCGCCCCTCAGTAGGCGAGAATCCCCTTCGCCTTACTGAACGTCACATGTCTCTTCTTTCATACCACCATACTGCAAGCAAACTACATCCACAGCGGCAATGCTACGTTTGTATGCACACATGTAGGCGTCCCAAGAAGCGCAAAGATACCACATACCAAATGTAGGTCTTGTGACCTTGGTCTGTGTTTTCCTCAATGCTTTGAGGATTTCCACACAATAAGCAAGTTCTGAAGAAATTTAAAACTGCTAGGTCTATCTCTATATATTATTTGTGTTGTAGCACTAAAGTGTTGGCCTAGCTATTGTATTATATGATGAAGCCTATATTATATGAGTGTATAGTAATAAACTTATGAAGTAATTTCAATATCGTGCCAAACAGTAGGATTATAAAATAAAAACACAAGTACATGATTTGTTGTATGTTTTCAAATATATTATTTGTAACTTTTTATTTTGAAAACAAATTATAGCCTAGGCCTACTACTTCAGTTGGGCTGATTCCTAAAATAATCAATTATACATAAAGCCGACTATCAATCATTCAAGTCTTTTTTATGTTCTTCAAAAGTTTCCACCTCCTTATCCAAAGTTGTGAGATTTGCTTAATTTTTGAAATTGAAAATTTGAATTTTTTGAAATTTGAAATTGAATAATTGGACACTATAGCCTAGGTCTAGGCCAAAATTTGTAACTTTATGTAAACATTTAAAATATTCCGTACGGCAGTCTAAAGATGTGGTCAGAAAATTAAATGTTGTGAAAGTCCACAAAAAATGTCAAGAAATTTCAAATTTCATAATTTCAAAAAAAAAATTGCCTGTTGTCACTTAACATTTGTGAATGTCCTCCTAAAATTTCAGGGTCCTAGCTTAACATTGTGACCAGAAAAAAAATATTTGGTGAAACAAACACAAAAAACAACTTTAGGGGGTGTTCCGGGCTACAACTAACTCACTACTTAAAAGGTTAAATCGGAGAAACAATTCAGGAGAATACAGGGGAAACTATAAGGGAAATCAAGGAAATAGTTCAGGGGGAAATAATTCAGGAGGATAACGGGGGAAACTACTAGGAAAACCGAGGGTCAACTAATAACTGGTGACAAGGAAATCCCACGTACAACAATAATAATAATAACAGAGAAATTGGATATTGCTTTACGTCTCATATTTATGCAACTTGGCTAATCGAGACGAAGGGAGGGACGTAAGGGATGACGCGGGGGGACAAGGGGTGGACAGGCCTAAAAAATCATAGAACCAACCAGATTGATTGATTGGATATTGCTTTACGTCTCATATTTATGCAACTTGGCTAATCGAGACGAAGGGAGGGACAAAAGGGATGACGCGGGGGGACAAGGGGTGGACAGGCCTGTGCTGGTCAGAACCAGCCACAAGCATATGGGGAGGACAGGGGTTCCCCCACGTCGTGGTCGTCTCCGTCTGTGTCATCATCCGTCCTTGTTGTCTTTGTCGTCGCCGTCGGGGAGGTAGTCAAAGGGAAGGGGTTCCCCGACGACGACCCAGAGCTCGCCATTAGTTTCAGGGAGTGAAACTCCCCTATTCACGGGCCAAACCGCGAGAAGGTGTCGAGTTGGAATTTGAAGGCCAACCACCGAGAGAAATGACCCTCAGGTGAAAGCCCACATGACAATTCAGAGTGGAGAACAGGTTCCCTCAACATCACAAAGTTTAAACTTATTAGGACTGGGGAAGTTGTCGGGTCTCATCAGTCGTCTGTAGAAATTCCCGTGAAAGAGGTAAATACTATGTTTCAGAAGACTAGTGAATTTTTATGAGAAGAGGACCTTACTTATGAAACTAAGGAAATTCCGAACTGTCCCAGTGTTAAACTGTTGGTTGAGAAACAAGAGGTAACTGCGTTGTTTGACAGTGGCAGCAAAGTGTCATGTATTTCAGAGGAATTCTATGATAAATTATGTAATGTGGGGGGGGGGGGGGGTATTACATCACTGCCTGTAGTTGAAATAACTGTACTTGGGGCTACCAATAAACGTAGCAAACGAGTTAGTAAACAGGTATTTGTAGACGTCGTTGTCGGCGAAATTAAAACTGAAGAATTTTTTCTTGAAGTAAACAAAACAAACAAACAAACAAGCAGGGCAGAATGAAGAGCGAACATAACCTTCCAGTCTGGACAGAACAAACATTAAAGATATCTTTGCAAGTACATAACATCAAAAACTTGCTTAAACAACACATTTAGTAGCGACTGAAGCTTAACTATGTGTACTGTGGAGGCCCAACAAGTACAGACCAAAGAGCGGACACAAAACACGTCCGCCTGCGACAAGAAACACAGGCCGACTGCGAGGCGTCGCGTTCCGCAAGGCTGCGCTGTTTTGGTGAAAGTGGTACTCAAAAGGTGCGGGGCGGCGAGGTCATATCGATGCTGTACGTCAAGTGCATTGAAACTCTTCAAAATCGTGTTGATGTCATTAGTACAATGAACTCTTAAAAGGTGAAATTTAGCGCCACAGATGAGATTTTAGATTAAAGTTTGTATGGGATGTCACTCCAAGCTATTGTTTTGTATACGGGCGTAATAATAAAAATGTTATGTGTTCACCTTCATTGAACAGTCCCAACTGCTGTTCATTGTTCCATATCCAATGCGATTTAATTTTCACTTTTGTATTAAAACTGATTATATTTTTCTACTTTTTAAAGTGGGTTATCATAACTGCATGTCAAAAGGTGTCTTATGTGAAATTTTCAGCCCCTAATCTTAGGAGCATGGAAAAAAACTGGACCTTTAGACGCCTTTATCTCCGAATGACACCGAACGGACATAGAACTGTCTGGAAATAAATGTGGATTTAGAACAAAGCGCGTTCACTGAACAGTCCCTGTAGTGATGTGATACTATAGACAGCCAAGCCCAAGCTAGGTTGTCCACAGCTCCTGCTCGAATCCCTTTCAAAATCCGTTTTATTATTTTTAACATGAGATGAGTTTTTCAAGCTTTGAATATGTTAAAACTTTCCAGCTCAAAACACACCAGATCTTCGCCAAACTATGTCTATGCATGCCGTTTGAGAATGTCAGGGTAAATATTTTATAAATTTGGTTATGTCCAATCTGCTACTTACAACGATTTTGTAATGGTTCTTTATATACAAGCTGGCCATAGCAAGTCAGTCAGCATGCATGGATTTTACATTGAGTGTCTGGTATTCGTATGTTACAATAAACGTAGTTGAATGTCAAAAGCCCTTTTTATTTAAATACTGAATTATGATGTCAGTTACGCCCTTTTGCCACCATTTATCAAGACGCCAGCAACGAAGCTCGGGGAAGATGTTTACTTTTGTCTCGTACGAATACTTAATAATTGCATAAATGAATGTCAATAAGTTTGTTGAAACTAAAAATAACATATCTTTGTCACTTACGCCCTTATGCCACCATGTGTCAAGACACACTGGTCGAAGAAAAGGGAACAATTTAACGTTACCGTCGTATGAATACATAATAATTTGCAGTTGCACATACGTATGTCAAAATGTATTGAAATTATTAAGAATATCATCACTTACGCCCTTTTGCCACGCATGGGTCGAAGCTTAAGACTGATTTTAACTTTACTTTCGTAGAAATATTTAATAGTTTGTAGATATTAGTGCAAAAAAATGGTTGAAATTGAAAGTAACAAATTTTTGTCACTTACGCCCTTTTGTCACTATATCTCAAGACGCACGCGGCGGAGTGTAGGGGACTTTTCAACTATTGTTTAGAATGATCAACTGAACATGTGTGCAAATTTTCAGCTTGTTCGGAATTTTGTCCGGGTACACCATACAAAATTTTCTTCCACTCCTGGGCTAAAAGCAAACTATTAATCTTTTGTCTAGAAAACTTTATTGGCATTATGGTCAACGTAATTGCGTAAAAAAAGCTTAATAAAAAGTTATTGGTTTTATCAACATTACAGTTCTCTCAGTGTAGGGGAGTTTTAGTCCTTGAAACTAATGGCGAGCTCTGGATCGTCGTCGGGGAATTTTCCCCTTCCCTTTGACTACCTCCCCGACGGCGACGACAATGACAACATGGACGGATGATGACACAGACGGAGACGACCAAGACGTGGGGGAACCCCAGCCCTCCCCATACGCTTGAGGCTGGTTTCTGAACAGCACAGGCCTGTCCACCCCTTGTCCCCCACGTCATCCCTTACGTCCCACCCTTCGTCTCGATTAGTCAATTTTGCATAAATATGAGACGTTAAGGCGGCACTTCCCGGCTGTATTTGCAGATGTTTAGTCGAACAGGTTTATTTTGAAAAGTATTCAACATTTTCCTACATGATTTTTTTTTTGACTTCTTGGAAATCGATCTGTCTATGTCCCTATGCAATTGATTAATGTATGTTTTCTCTCATTTTTCGACAAAACTACCCCAAGTTTGAGGTTACTAATCAATGTCAAAAAGTATTTCAAATTTTAAGCCTAGCGATCGGACGTGCCTATAGTTTTCATCCTTTTTCCCTTTAAAAAAGCTGAAAATTTTCGGTACAAAACTCTGCTGTGCGACCTTTTCCCAGTGTCGCTGCGCGCACCCGTTTTTACTGAATTATCCGGCGTTTCCTTTCCACAAGCTATCGTTACCGGGCGGCAAGCCGGCTCGTCGCTTGGTGACTGCCTCGTGCGTCGGATCTTCCTCGTGGGTGAAAGGATCTAGGTCTTCTTCTAGGAGAGCGCTCTCTCGCTTCGAGCACGTCCTACGGTCCTACGTGTATTTTCTGTTTCAGGTTTGTTATGTTGTTGATGTTATGTTGTTTTTATTATATCCTAGTATTACAGGTTGTAAACTGTTTCTGGAGAAAAAAATAATAAACAATAAATAAAAAAGTACCCTACTAATTTGTCACTAAAAACCTTGACATTAGTTACCTAAATACACATAATGTATACCACTGTTGTTTGTGGTATCAGTGTGATTTAGGTCTTAACAATTCCAGATAATAATATATAGCCTATAAGCTTCTTCGTAGTACTTGATGTGTAGACTTACTAAATGAAAATTAATTACAATAAGTGTACACAACTATCTAGGAGAAACTTGGTCTTTTTTGGAAAACTAGATGTAGGATTTAATTTAATACAATCCAGAAATTTAAAAAGTCCGGGCCCGGGGACTCGAACCACGGATCTCCCACATTCCGGTTATTTTTTATTTAAACCTGGAATGTGGGAGATCCGTGGTTCGAGTCCCGGTCAGAGCGGACTTTTTTAATTTCTGGATTGTATTAAATAAAAGCAATTACACCTACGGGAGTGTTTCCGAGTAACCAAATTGAGAAAAGATGTAGGATGTGAAAACAAAACCCAAAAAGTTATTCATGTCATTTTATGATTTGCGGTAAACATTTTCGCCGTTTTGACTGAGAAAACAAATGAACTTCTGTTAGGCTTTTGTTCAGCTGGTATCGAACCCGGGAAACCTTACCGAATCAGCGTATCGATAAAAAAAAATACATACAAAATACAAATACACAATATCCCAAACGCATCGACAGATCGAGAAATTTATTTTAATATTATATTGAAAAATTGAATACATTATTGAATTTAATTTTAAACAATATTGTCTTATTCAATGAAGACGTGGAGATGGATTTCCGCTCATACAGGAAGGTCCAATAAGGCTCAATTCCCGGTGAGTAATTTTGAAATCTACATATAAAATTCATAAAGTAACAAAAAATAATGTTACGTAAGTAATGCCTAGTGACATACCGAAATTAATGTATACCTTTTAATAACCAAGTATCTTTTTAAATTTTGATCTGCTATTTTTGGCAATTACTGAAAAATGTTGTTATAAAAATTCATTTACAAAATCTTCAAACGATTGTGTTGATAAAAAAATACCCATCGCAAATTTTTTGTTCCACAAGTGCAAATAATAGTAAATCTAACAGCCCTAATTAAATACATAAACATGTCTTACAAAATGTAAAGGAAATTGTGGAAATATGGAACCCTAAAGAATACTGTGTCAGCGTTCTCGTGTCGTCTTCTTACGTTTGGTTCCAAAGAGCGATTCCTTGCATCTGCTTTTTTTTATCTTGTCACAGTCTAGTCAAGGTCACGATGCGTTGCGCGGGGCGGGGGAGGGTATGGAGCGGAAATACCTTTTGAGTGACTAATACCCGAATACTGGAGAGTAAAAAAGATAAGGAAAGGCAAGCCTCTACAGTATCTCTATTCCCATGTGATTAATTTCAGTTATTACCACTGGTGACAGCTTTGACATCTAGCAGATTGAAAACATTACAATTGTAGGGTTTGGGTTTTATAAGATCGCGAGTGGTTAGACAGAAGTGAGGGGGCGGAGGGGCATACTCACACACTGCCACAAGCCGGCGGCATGAACAGAAAAATCGCCCCAAGCACAAAAAAAATGAAAAGCGCATGTTTACATTTACCTTCAGCCTACAATGTGACCCCTGTGTTGCACGGGAAAGCGCGGCGAATTGAAAAAAAACTTTTTTTTGAATTTTCGAAAGTAACCGGTTTCCGTTTATTCGGATGTGGGCCCCCCAACCAATATGAATTATTATAACTGTAGGCAACTGTCAAATACTATGCAGTGTACAGTAATTAATTTGTTTTTTCCCTATTTAGTCGAGTTGATTCCTTCATTTACTTTTATTATTTATTTTTGAAAGTATATTGCATATTTGGTGTAGCATTTTTGTGTTTCCATTAAAAGTAGGATACAATATAATTATATCAACTTTCCACTTGCAACGGAGATTGCATCGTGAAACAGGCGTAGATAGGGGGGGATCAGGTGTTTGATTCCTCCCCCCACCACCAAGAAATCGAAAAAATATAATTATAATGTTATTATTTATTTTTAAAAAAATCATTGTTATTACTTCATTGGGTATCACTGTATTTCAAGGTTTTGTCAATTAAATATAATTTCTCTAAAATCGTTTTCCGGCCACTGACACAAAAGTAAAAATGAACATTTTTAGCCTCCGGGGGCTGAAGTTGCGCCCCAGACCTCACGAATATTGCTTTCCAATATTACTTCTCTATTCTGGGGCGGGGCCTACACACACATCATGGTTAATTTGTAAGGGAAAAGGTGGGTACACGCTGAAAAACTGGGAGAATTTTTTTAAGGGGACCAGTACGGGGGGTTTGGGGGCTTGCCCCCCAACTACAGCGCCGCAGGGAAAATTTTTGAAAATCGGGTTTTTTAGAGTTTTTTTGGTGCGTTTCTAGAAAAATAAGTGGCTGAATGCAATACCAAATTAATGGCTTTTTTGTACTGTGATAACTTTATAACTATAAAAAAAGAATTGGAGTAGTGACGAGATTCCATGTCACAACCATTGAATATGCATATCATTACGTTGTGATCACGTCCAAAAATTTAATGGGAAATTGTCGAAATTGTTGGCCCATTACTCTTTAAAGGTGAGGGCTGAGTGTACTAAGTTTATTTACAGGAATAAATGTATTCAAGTAAATTTGAAATATGAGCATGTGGGTGTAAAATAATTAAACAAAATTATTTTTGTTTTTTATATATATTTAGCCAAAGGGTGAGTTTTGCATACCTAATAATTCATAAAAAATAGGTGGGTACACTGCGTATACCCACAAAAATAGGTGGGTACACTGCGTGTACCCGCGCTCCATTACAAATTAAGCACTGCACACCATCATATACAATGGGCTATAATATCAAACTAACGGAAATGGCTCGTGCGTAACGCATGTAACTCTGATTCGGGGGGTCCCCGGGTTCGATTCCTGCCGGTGCTGGCAATCCAAACTAAGGCGAATGCTGGGATTGCATCCTATAATAACAGCCCTTGGACTTTCCCCTACACCATTACCTTTCTGCAATATATACCTAGATCTGAAGAGGGAAAAATCAAGAAAAACTGGTGTGCACACTAAAGCGGGCATCCTACAAAAATCATTATTGTCATATCACTACTCGTACACCAATGCACACTTAATTCACAAACAATGCAATATGACGCCGTCTAATTACTTGGTGTCATCTCGGCAGACCGCGACGAACCGAACCATCTTAGCAAAAATTTAAAATCAACAGTTCCGTTGTTCAGTAACTTTCTAGACAAAATATTATTGGCTTCGTCAACATTTCAGTTGTCTTAGTGTATACGTCGACTTAAGTTGTCACTTACGTTGTCACAGTCGATCAGCAACGACGAGTTAGTAAATTGACCCCCTGGACTGGGTTCTGCGTTTATAACCTACTGCTAACCTCAACAAGCAATACCTTATTTCAGAGCAAGCAATGCCCAGCGGCCCGAGCCTTGAATGTTAGTATTGTTCTGCTTGTGTATTGGTGTATTGAGCTGCCATGTGTTATGCGGATTTTCTGTTATTCTGTAAAAAAATTATTACTTTGTTCAAGATTTTTTTTAAATTAAATTTAAATTAAATTAAATAAAAAATATACTTCAATTTTTTTTATTTTAATTAATCGTGCGTACTAATTAAAAAAAAAAAAAAAGAAAAATTGCGATTTTTATAAGAAATAATTATTCGATTGCGCTCAAATTTCACACAAAATATAAATTCATAAAGGAAGGTTCTGTGAAAAAATTATTACAATAGGATAAAGCAATGTAGGTGTTATAAGTCAAAACATTGTTTAAAAAGAAATACCCACAAAATTTCTATTTTTATGAAAATTAAAATTTTGATGGCGCTCAAATTTCACACGGATATCTTTATTCATAAAAATTAAGGTTCTGTGAAAAATCATTAAAATCGGATAAAGCATGTAGGTGTTATAAATAAAATAAAGTTTCAAAAAATCGAAAAATATCGTAAAATTGCGATTTTCATGAGAAATAATTTTTCGATTGCTCTTTAAAACGTGGGAGTTCTAAGTTCAGAGATTTCGAAGGGCCCCCATAAAATTACATCGCCAAAAGAGGTATCGGTTTAGCCGGAATGTGCTGACAAACACGCAAAATACAGAAAAAAAGAAAAAAATGAAAAAACATTCTGGATTTTTTTTTCCAGTGTAGTGAAATGGAATCTTCGCTTCGCTCGCTACGCTCATCCAATCATTAGATTAGATTTTACCGTTGAGGACATAAATTTCCCCTGCGCTGACACCGACACGTGGGTGTCACCCATGGCAAAATTGATTGGTATGTTTCAGACATTTAAAGTTTAACCCCCCTACCCCCTCCCCCCTCCACCCAATAAAGAACCATTTCAAGCGTAAATAATGTAAACTTCATGCACTACTTCTATTTGTAAATGTTATTCTGGGTCGTTTGAGCTTACCTTGTTAAAAAAGGCAGTACTTGGCTTTGAAAATGAAGTAATATGTGTGTATATAATGGAAACAACTTGTCTTTAAATTAGCTTGACTAATCAACTCATTGGCTTGACTTATCATCCCATAACCCTCATAATCCCGACTGGGCCCGGGTAGAATGTGCCCAGAGCATGGCTCTGCTGACCGTAAAAATAAACTAGGAAAACGCTTAAGTCCGGCCGCGTTGTTGGATGAGCGTAATTGGTGCATTTAGCTGCCATGTGTTTTTGCGGATTTTTCTGTTGTTCTGTTTAAAAAATCATTACAAAGTTAAGATTTTTTTAAAATTAATTTAAATTAAATAAAAAATAACTTTAATTTTTTTTTTTAATTAATCGTAATTTAAAAAAGAAAAAATCGTAAAATTGCGATTTTCATAAGAAATAATTATTCGATTGCGCTCAAAATTTCACACGAATATATTAATTCATAAATTTAAGGTTGTGTGAAAAAATTATTACAATCGGGTTTAAAACATGTAGGGGTTAAAAGTCAAATAATTGTTTTAAAAAGAAAAAACCCGTAAAATTTCGTTTTCATGAGAAATAATTTTTTGATTGCGCTCAAATTTCACACGAATATCTAATTTTTTAAAAATTATGGTTCTGTGAAAAAATCATTACATCGGATAAGCATGTAGGTGTTAAAAGTCGAAGAATTAAAAAAAAAACGAAAAAAATTAAACATTGCGATTTTTTGAGAAATAATTTTTCGATTGCGATCAAAAACGTAGCAGTTCCAAGTTTAAAGATTTCGAAGGCCTCCATAAAATTTCATCGCGATTGGAGTATCGGGTTTTGCCGGAAACGTGCTGACAAACACACAAAATACAGAAAAAAAAGAAAAAAAAAACATTCCGGATTTTTTTTTTCCAGTGTAGTGAATGGAATCTTTCGCTTTGCTCATCCAATAAAAACATTCGTATTTAGAGTCTACCCACTCTCAACCCTTTATTACTCATTTCACGCTTTCACTTCTTTTTCTTCATCATAAGTCTTGCCCGCCTTCTCTGTGACAAATTGTCAAATACTCTACCCTGTTCCTCCCAAAAAAAAAACAATTACATCGTTATAAACGATAAAAAGGCGGCGCAATATGACCTACCCCGGGTTTACGCGCCCTATATTTTATTTAAAACCAATTTAAATAACTTACATAGCCCCTATACATTTACAATAAAGTATAAATAAAAATAAATAAATAAATTGTATTTAGAGTCTACCACTCAGTTATATAAATGATTTTCAGTGGAGGACTTTAAATCAAAGCGACCAAGCCAACCCTGTAGGCCCGACGCAATCGACAAATAAGCGATAACCAACAAAGATCTTTTTTTATTAGGAAATATAGCATCAGTGGTATGGACAATGCAACCCCGCGAATCAACGCCAGAATCAACAAGGCCGATTCAGAACAACTCTGAATTTACTATGTGCTTCGTTGCTAGACGGCTCCAAAGTCACCGTTTACAAAATCCTAAGACACGAACTGATGGACTTAAGTCCAAATCAGAAGTTAAAAAACTACTGACTTTAAAGGAAATCGAACTTGGACCTTCTGCATGCCTGTTGCTTTTTCATTTCTAACCCTTTTAAAAAACATATACTACTTTATGTTATACATTTTTACAGCATATCTGTAGTCACATGACTGATAACAGTTCCAATTGAAAAAAAGTTGGATGAGCATGAGCGTGTGCGTGTTCGATTATAAAGTATTTGTCTGCAGACTATACGAATATAGAATCGTCCATTAGTGTGCTTTTGTCGTGATGCTCTAAATTTAAAAATTCCAAGGGGTTCTGACTGCCACCACATTGTCCTAATACATGCCATTCATGGAAGCCCCCAAGATATATTTTTGTAAATAATATGAACTGTATTTTTATGAAAAAAAAAAATTTTATTTATTTTAAAATTTTTAATGTTATATAAATATTGCTTAATTTATTATTTTAAATGAAGGGAATCAGACAAACAATACTATACACCAAGCCATCTCTGATTCCACATAGCATTGTATTTGTGTATCTTAAATATGTGTTTAATACAAAATTATATTTTATTATACAACAAGCTTATTGACCGGAATGGTCATTTTAAATCTCAAAAGTAGATGAAAACAAATATTATTTTAAATACATATTATATTTAGTGATGTGATTGAAGTTGAAGTGCAACGCAATAAAGCTTATGGTTATAAAAAAATGATCGTAATAAACAGTGTTTGTTTTTGTGCTGTGATGTAAATTTTGGTTTTATTACACTTACACTAAACATTCCACACTTGAGTCTTCTGTCTAATTTCGAAGAAACAGAAACACTCGTATCTCCAAAAAACGTTGTTGACAGCGCATTGGGTTTATCTACGAAAAGTGGTTTTAATACCAAACTCCGTGACCGAGCCAATTAGTCATCGTGTCGCGCATCGCGCTTGCTTGCGCGTTCGACGGTCTGGAGAGCTTCTAGATCCTTCTCCTAGACGCGTCCTCGGTGCAATGTATCGACACGCCTACTGTGCTAAAACAACGGACGGTTGTGAACTGTTCGACCGGCGTTCGGAGTTGGGCTCAACGGGAAGTACGTTCTTAAGCAATATCCAATCCAATCCAATGTTGATTGTTGGCCCATAGATCTGCATTGCAGACGGTATAGACGCCCTGAATATTTGGATTTTTGGACTGTTATAATTCTAAGAAAACTTAATTCTTATATTGTCGGATACGGAGGTACAATGTAGTTATGAAGTGTGGAAGCCAAGATGATCAAGCAAGGCTCCAGATAAAGTACATATGTTGTCCATATTAATACTTATACTTCCTCGTCATAGTAGGAATTATCCCTAACACATGGAAACAATGGGGTATAATATTGCCAGGGCGTAAGCGGCCGGGAATACTTATGTAACACAGTAGAACAATTGGGTCTAATATTGCAAGGGCATGAGCTGCCGTGAATATCTATATTACACAGTAGAACAATCGGGCTTAATATTGCAAAGGCATAAGCGCCCGTGAATATTAATTTTATATAACACCTTAGATTGTTTGCAATGAAGCCGCCCTTGGGTAGTAGATATCATAAAGACCAATAAAATAGTTCTCAGTGGTACCTGGGAGTGGGTGGTAGGTACGTTAATATTAGTCAAAGTCCTAGGCCTTGCACTAACTGATAATCTAGACTGGTCCATCCATGTAAACCACGTTGCCAGCAAAATATTATCTGGCTGCTACTCAATCAGAAAGCTCAAACAAATAGTTCACCCCCACATCCTATTGCTAGTTTACTTTGCACACATTCACTCTCACTTATCATATGGCCTGCTATTTTGGGGAGCTTCCCCCCATGCAAACAGAATATTCATTCTCCAAAAGAGAGCGGTTCGTATCATAGCTGGTGTCTCCAGAAGACACTCATGTAGAGAACTTTTCAAGGAACTTGTTTTCTTACTCTAGCATGTACCCTTATCCAATCAGCCGCATTATTCGTTCGCACCAACCGTAACCTCTTCCATCTAAATGCTTCTGTGCACTCCCATAACACTAGAGCCAACCTTCACATACACAGGCCCTCCCACAATCTGCGCCTCTTTGCACAAGGCCCTGAATATCTATCTTCCACTCTCTACAATAAGCTCCCTGACCACATCAAAACCTCTCCCACCCTGTCTTCCTTTAAACATAAGTTGAAATCATATCTTACAGCAAACAGCTTTTACTCCATCAATGACTACCTCTCCATGTAAATATTTGCAGTTAATTCAGTTTTTCATTATAATATTTACAAATTATCTAGAGTATAACCACAAACAAGCACTGTACTTTAAAATTTTCAAATGTTCCCTTAGCCGAAATGATGTAACAAACTTCTATATATAATATATATGTGCTTACACGCTTCCTTGGATTGTGCAGGTATATAAGACACATTCTGCTGTACATCCTCCAATTGCTGTTTTCTGTGCCATCAGCAATTCTCATCACAATATCACATCAATATTGCTTTATATCCAACTTTTCTTTATTCTATATGAATTCTTAATCTAGTAGGGCATATTTTGCATCTACTCTACTTTACCATAAACACTAATCAATCAATCAATCATATATATATATATATATTAAATATCAATATATACTAGACACATTCTACAGTACATCATTGCTGTTTTCTGTGCCATCAGCAATTATTATCACAATATCACATCAAAAATTGCTTTATATCCAACTTTTCTTTATTATATATGAGTTCCTAATCTATAGTAGCGCATGCTATTGTTTTGCATCTACTCTACTTTAACATAAACACTGTGTTTATCATTATTAATCAATTAATGAATCATCATATATATATATATATATATATCAATATTATCAATCATCATACATATCAATATCAATATCCATATCAATTATCAATTATGCTTTATATCCAACTATTCTTTCTTCTAACACTGTGCATATCATTATAATTTCTATCACTTTTATTATTAATTATAGACTATTCACTTTCTCTGCAAAGAGTATACTTGTACACTGTACTAGTCTAAGCGAATAAAAATATCTATCTATCTATCTAATATCTATCTATCTTGCTAAACCCATGGAATGACCTGCCGCCCGGCCTCAAAGACTGCCTATTGAGTCATTTCCCTTCCCTGTGCAAAGAGCACTTGTGGGAGAAACAACTACATGTGCCGTGTTAGTTTTGTACTTCAGCAAGGCTCTATTTTGTGTGCTTACATACAGCAATGCAGACAAGGCAAGGCCAACTGGTGATCGATTGCATGGCCACTGTATCTATTTACAAGTATTGTTTTTGAAGTGTAATGTCCCATGTTACATTTGGTCCATAATAAAAGAAAAATCCCAGAAAATGTGATATCTGCGACATCATTGCGTCGTCACGATGAGCCTCTCTACATATCTTCATATATTACTCACAACCAATTAATTACACACCTAAAAGCACATACGCCACTGTCATCAACATGGTTTGTGAAACGTCAATGCACCTTGCGTGCAGCTTCGATATGACCTCGCCGCCCCGCACCTTTTGACGACATCTTGCACGCACTCGGGACAGCACAGCAGAGAGCCTCGCCTTGCAGTCGGTCTGTTGTTCTTGTCCCAAGCGGACGTGTTTTGTCCGCGCTCTTCGCTCTGGTCTCATTGGGCCTCCACAGTACTCAGGGTTAGCTTCGGTTTCTACTGTATGTGTTGCTTGTTCAAGTCTTTGCTGTGTCCTCGTTCTCATTCATCATTCTGTTTAAAGTGTGTTATCTTCAGGAGGTTGTTGTCTGTTCAGACTGTATGGTTTAGTTTCTCTTTATTTCTATGCCCTGCTTGTCAGAGAAGCGCTCGTTCATGCTCAGACTTGTGCTCCGTCCATGCCGCCATGAGGGTTGATGTTCAGAAAGTGAGGAGTTGCTGTTCAATGTGAGATAGGGCTTTGACCGCGGTTCATGTGCTATACTTTTTTCCGACTCTTTTATTGTTGCTTAACTCTTGCAGCATAATAAACAAATATCTGGGAGGCGCCGAATAATCCTTTGCCTGTTATAGCGGCCGTAAAAACTAACATAAAACTTAGTTCCGCTCTTGTAGGACTCCCACAGCACGTGGCTGTTCGGCTGTCTGTTTCTGCCTGAACGTGTTCCGTTACACGTCTGTTATCTTAAAAGAATGTCTGTTCCGTTCCAGACTGAAGGTTTTGTTGCTACTCCGTAACGAGTTAGTGACCTCAGTGTTGTCTGCGTCTATTCCGTCCGCACAGGTTGTGCAGTTTATTTTTGGTCGCGATGTAAGCTTCTGGTCAGTGCGAGATTAGAGGCTTGAACACTATTATGGTGCTGGTTTCTGTGCTGTTTTAATGTTGTCATAGAGGCTGACGTTCAGTTCATATAATGGTTTAAATTACTGAAATAGTAGGCGGACCTATTATCTTTAATCTAGCCACATCTTGAGTTCATTTCCTCATGGTGCATTGCGGCCTTCTTTTCTTCTGTGGAATGCCCACGTTTCTCCAATGAGTAGTGATGTTGGGAGGAAGTTCAGCAACTATATTATCTTTTTTTGTACGTTACGTTTCTGATTAACGTCATCCGCATCATTAACATCATCTTCATCCACTTTCCCATTTATCTTTGATCAGTTTCTTTCCCTTTTAAGGTTAACTATTTTTGTGAAAAACTTCCTCAGAATTATGACATAACCCTTTTCATGGAATGAGCTCATCCCACGAACAAACTAAAAATCTTCAAAACCTGTACCCAAGCTTTTGTTGGCCGCCAACTAGGTCTGCAGACAGCTTTAAGGCATGTGACACGTTGATTTGTTAGAAGTTTCCTCCTTCAACAAGGCGGGAAAACGTCACATTTTGTAGAAATGATGAGTGAGATGACCTTGGAGTGTATAAAGGGGCTGTAAGATGTCTAAGCCCGGGGTTCAATTGTGTAGATGGAAACGATTGTGGCGACGTGTGTGGAGATTGCGATATCGCGACTGGCTGGACATTGTCAACACTGGGCTGCATAAATATGGAGACGTAAAGCAATACCCAATCAATCAACTAGGGCTTTCTAAAGTTGACTTGAACCACATTAACTAACCCTGCTGTGTCCAATTCAAAGTTGAACCTGTAAATGGCTAATTTAGTACCACCACGTATTTATAAATGTAGACTCCGCCTTGACGGCAAACTCGAACTTCTCGCGTTTGGCCCGTGAATAGGGGAGTTTACTCCCTGAACTAATGGGCGAGCTATGGGTCGTCGTCGGGGGAACCCCTTACCTTTGACTACCTCCTTTCCGAGGGCGCGACAAGGACAACACGCGACGGATTGATGCAAAGACGGAGACGACCACGACGTGGGGGAACCCCTTGCCCTCCATATGGCTTGTGGCTGGTTCTGACCAGCAAGGGCCTGTCACCCATGGTCCCCCGCTGTCATCCCTACGTCCCACCCTTCGTCTCGATTAGCCAAGTTGCATAATAGAGACTTAAGCAATATCCAAACAGAGGTATTTGGCATTATTTATACATTTTAGCATTATTATATTATATATTATTATTATTATTATTATTATGTATTATTATTATATGGCATTATGTATAGATAGCGTGCCGGCTTAAGTTCAGCCACGGTTTCTTCTTCCCGGTCACTTGGTAGCATTGGCTAATAATCCAAATCATCCAGATCCAGATCGGAGGCACTATATATAAACTCGAAATTTACATAGCTTTATGAATAGAATCTGGTTCAACACAGATATTTCAAAAAACGGTAAATGTATTGCCAGAGTTGGTGAATCCTTTCCTGCATTCTTTATGAGGATTGTCCTACCTCCTGAACACATATGTCACTGCCACTGCGGAATTGTTTCCGCTAACAAAAAGAATTTTGGAATGCGCTCTAAAACAAATATACAACCAAACTTCGCCAAGATAACCCTACCCCACACAACCTTTGCTTACGTACAGAAAACCTGATTTTCGTTACTTGTTTGTTCACCGTACTTTGCATTCCGGACGACATTTGTTTTAGTGTTATGGCTTGCACTGCTATGCTAGAGGGCGGGGACTGGCGGGGACGATGGACCCACAATCTAAAAAAAGTAAGTCGGTAACCTCCGTCTGCGCGTTGAATTCATTTAAAAGCACACTGTGAAGAGTGTGTAATATGAATTCCAGCAAAGCATTCATCAATAGCTTTGCCGCAGCGGTTCACATAATCTTTTCTCTATCACCTTATAATATCGGATACTTTTGGAAATAATCCACTTTTCTTTCTTTCATCAAAACCACACCTTGAGTTATTGCAAGCCCCACTCGTTAGAAGGTTAGTTGGTTTTTTCCCAATTGCGTAAAACATACCAGAATCTGCGCGTTAGATGTGGCCGTTCCTCTGTTTTTCCATCTCCTTCTTTGGTCGACCATCGGTGTAAGATGAAATTTAAATACATTTTGGCATCGGTTGGCAATTTCTCCAACTCATTTTGGCCATCAAAGTCAAACTCGACCTTCTCGTGGTTTGGCCCGTGAGTAGGGGGAGTTTCACTCCACTAAAACTAATGGCGAGCTCTGGGCGTCGTCGGGGGGACACTTCCTTCTTCAATGACTACCTCCCGACGGCGACGACAATGACAACACAGACGGATGTGACACAGACAAAAACGACACGACTGGTGGAACCCTTGCCCTCCCCATACGCTGTGGCTGGTTCGACCAGCACAGGCCTGTCCACCCCTCGTCCAAGCTGGCCAGTTGAGTTGTGGGACTACACGCAGATTTGCACCGGACGCAATAAGAGTTTATTTTCGTGAAATTGATTCTTTTCCACCGATCATTTTCTGTCTTCCCACATCTGCAAACAATCGAGTTGTACGCTTGGCGCAGTTGTTGTCCATTGTCCATGATCAGACTACCACAGTTCTAGCAAGGCTTACCACAAGGTCATAATAGCTTCAAAGAGAGTCGGTTTGGTTTCAAGTTTGCGGACATCTTTGACATCCCTTGGCTTCGACCCATGACCAGCACAGAAGCTACTCTGCACAATAATTGTCGATCCCCGAAGTTATGGCGGTCGTTAGTGGTGTCTGCTGAAGCTCGCGACATGCCTGGTGTGAGGTGGGCCTGGTTTCTCCTTCTGACGGAGATTAGCCTTTGTACAGGGTAACGCAGCCTTTCCAGTGGCTCGTAGTTTGATTTGAGTTGCACAGTGCCCTTATGCTGTCAACGCTCAAGTCTCGTAACTTGTTTATATCCTTGGGTCCTTTTGCAGATACTATGTCCTTCCAATGGCTATGTTTTTTGTGAGTTTCACCTCCGATGATTTAATTTCATTTGACGGACATAAATAACTTAATGTAAACACACTACACATGTCATAGAATGTGTCTGCAAGCGCAGTATGTTCTTTCGTGTGCGTACGCGGTTCCACAAATAGATGTTTAGTACGGCGCCAACGCCGTCAACGGCACCCTTGCCGTGCGAGGTGGCAGAGAAAATGCCTTTTCAAAATCGTCAAGCTGGGAAATCTTCTTTCATAATAGATAGGTTTGTGAAGTTGTACCTCGACTTGAACTGCCCCGCGCCACAGCTGTCTGAAAAACGTGCAAGCACTTAAGTTCACGGAACTTCCTTCTATGATTTAAGTTATTTTCTCGCTAAAAACATCCACACAGAATCGATCATGAGAAATATTCGTCGGCAACTATTGCATAGGACTGCCTTGGCTTCGCCATTCCTACCACACAACACCCGTGAAAATGAACCTTGAGGGATTCCCAGTAGCACTCTGTACTTCATATCTTGGTATTGTGCAGAATAATTTTCCTGACAAAGGCCATTGCCAGCTACAACATACCTACAAAAACAACATAAAAACAAACGCGTTCTTTCTCTCATATTAGAATGAGCCGCGAAGTGGTTCTTTATAAAGTTGTGAAATAAGTATACACTTAGCTGTTGCCTCTAATCTTTAACTGCATCTGCACTGGATACTCGACTTATGACTTGCCTCAGTCTTTTTTCTACCATATTCCACTGCCGATATTGGACACTTATCTAGGTATGTATCAGGCATTCAGGAGCTAAATATGTTGTGTTTGCATTCTTTGCAACTCTGAGTTCAGAGAGAGAGGTTCTTAGTAATACGTCTTGGAAAAGAGAGAATTGTGACTTTTGAAACAATCTCTTGCTGGGTCTATTCCCGCCTAGAGTCCTAGTTTGCAAGGGACTTGTTAGAGTGCTAGATTTAAGTAAATCTACTAAAAACAAAATTACCACTGTCAGTATGAATCCATGGCTTTACGTCGCTTGTCCATTTAAGATCAGCTGCCTTTATCTCCATTGCCGATGAAGTACAGGCCATGGCTCAACTTCCAAGCTGCAAACTCAGGGAGTAGTTGCACCTAAAATATTTTAAACCCCATATCCAGCAGCTACGAAAAACCAAGTGTTTTAAAAGCTTTAAATATTCTACAAGTGCTAATCAATACTAACTTACGGGAGCTGATCGTACTACCTGTTACATCTATATTGCTCCCTATACGCTTTCCAGTTAGATTTTGCCAGTTTTATTTATGATTCGGCTAGGCTTATTATATTAAGACTTTGGATCCCAGTTCACCACACGGTATAAGACTATCCACAGGACTTTTCGTACGAGCCCTATCCCAGTCTCTATATGTGAGTCTGCAGAACCACGCTTGTCCTCTAGAAGAAAGTACATAATGGTTAATTATATTGCCTCATTAAAGGTTCCCCTACAAACCCAGCCTATAAAGCAGTTTTGACCCTCCATTTCAAAATCGGTATGAAGTTCAATGAAGGCCTCACGACCACGTGGGCATCCTTTTTGTGTGTGTTTTGTGGTTTTTTGCTCTCCTGGAAGTACTGCAAGCCTTTTTCACACCATAACAATTACCCCTGGTTTTCTACCACCAACCAATCAAATGGGGTACCCCCGGCGTTGGTAAATTCCCCCCCACCTTGGACAATTAATAAACAGTGACATAACAATAGCTGACCAAAATATAAAAGGCAACCACACCATCAAACACACAATATATCCAAGCCACTTGTCAACAAACATCCGATACAATACAAGATTTTCAAAAATATTTTTACAGATCGGTTCCAAAAATAACAATAACAGGTGGCTCTGTCCCCCTTTACTGAAATGGTAGAGCAACAACTTACGGTCTTATAAACTTCCATCTCCCATATACAGCGTCTTATCATATGCTGGAACTGTATTGCATTCATACCAAATCCTGTTCCGTGTTGCTCATTGATAACACAGGAATCCAAATTCTTAGTTCCCCCGTGCACGGCTTTCTTTAAGTTCCCTAGAGGACTATTTGCCAAACTTTACCCACCACTACACACCCATTAGTTAGTAAAAATCACACCTTGATACTGTTCCAAACTTTTGTTGCCAAAACAAAAATTATCCAATAGTTTTTTCCGTTGCGGTTGCCATCAGGCCATTTTTTGTTTTTTTTTTTTTTCTTGTTTTTTTTCTGTATTTTAGTGGAATTATTGATGATCGCCGACCAAAGTGCCAAAGAATCTTGTAACAAAGAACAATGAGTGCCAATTAGTCGTAACGCCTGATCTAAAGCATATTAAACTTAAACTTAAAGAAAAGTGGTGCGAGAATGGCATATCATGCAAAATAATAAGCTCGCGAAATAAAAGGCGATGTAACACCTTGGATCTCTTCAAGGCGCTCTCTCGGACGCGAAGAGGTTGTTATGATCCGTTTTACGCATTGCGACACACAAATACCCACTCAAGGATTACCTTTTAAAAGGTGAAGACCCACCACCCCTGTGAGCCAGTGTGTAAGATTTGAACTGTTAAGCACAGTTTAGTAGATAGAATGTCCTCAACACAGGACGAGAGGAATGATTTTAAACTAAAACATAATTTAAAAGAAATTTTATCTGATGAAATCTGAGAACATAACCATGTTTTTAAATACCTGAAATCCAAACACAGCTGTACAATAGATTAAAAATAACATGTCATTATATAAGAGAATGCGGGCACTGATAACCTTAGTGTTGTGTGCCCTTAAACCCTGATAACTAACTAACTAATTTTTTTAATATCCCAAGCCTGGCAGTACTTGGACATTACGTGGAAGTCTATTACATATCCTGTTTGTAAGTCCACAACGTAGACTAAGAAGAGAATTGAGACTTTTGAACAAATCTCTTGCTGGGTCTTGTCCTACTCGAGTCCTAAAGGGCCATCAAATTCCAACTCGCAACCTTCTAGTGGTTTGGCCCGTGATTAGGGGAGTTTTACTCCGTGAAACTAATGGCGAGCTCTGGGTCGTCGTCGGGAAACTTTCCCCTTCCCTTTGACTACCTCCCCGACGGCGACGACGCTGACAATACGGACGGATATGACACAGACGGAGACGACCACGACGTAGGGGAACCCCTGCCCTCCCCGTATGCTTGTGGCTTGTTCTGAGCAGCACTGGCCTGTCCACCCCTTGTCCCCCCGCATCACCCCTTACGTCCCTCCCTTCGTCTCGATTAGCCAAAGTGCATAAATATGAGACGTTAAGCAATATCCAATCAATAGAGTCCTAAGGTTGGCTAGGGACTTGTGAGTGCTAGATTTAAGTAATTTTACAGTGTCAGTATGAATCCATGGCTTTCCGTCCGCTTGCTTTAAAGATCGGCCGCATGTTTCTCCATTGCCGATGAAGAATTATTGATTTTTTTGGCAAGACAGGCCATGCTTGAACTTCCAAGCTGCAAACTCTATAGAGTAGTTGCACATATATATATATATTTTTAATATCCCAAGCCTGGCAGTACTTGGACATTACGTGGAAGTCTATTACATATCCTGTTAGTGAGTCCACAACGTAAGCCACACCATAATTGGAACAGAATCCTCGTGTAGGCCAAGACCCATCATAACTTATACCAATATTATTTTATAATATGTTGATTATTTATAGTGGGGTCAATGTCTTGGTATGCTTTTCTCACGGCAGCAATGGCTTTTTTACTCCCTTTAAATGCTATGTCGCGGTAATCTTCTAACGTTGAACATTGGCCAGGGTTTATCTTATGAACTGCAGCTGCTCCGTCCACAATGAGTGCCGCTGGTGCTGCTCTCTGTCGAGGAGTAGTTTCACCAGCAGTACCTAACTGATTAACTGTCACACCTACCGCGCTCTGCAGATACATGGCTGGAGGGCGTAGTCCCTCTGTCAGCCGTAGGTCCTGGTCAGATGTTTAGGGGGTTGGTACTGCAACTGCTCTCTGTCAAGATGTATTGGCACCACAAATGCCTTTCACGTTAGCTGCTGGTCTCTGAAGACTAGACCTCACACCACTATGTTTATCCCTAACCTCGCTTATTTGGTCTCTCCATTCAACATCTCCACCCAGTTTTTTCCAGTTCACTCTCCTAATCATTCACACTTAACGACTTAATATTCATCAGCAGCTCTTCAAGCTCAAGTTCGAGACGTTAAGCAATATCTAATCCACTTTCCGCTATCTTATTACATAGGTGTAGGTTGTCTCCATATACTCTGGCACAAGCTTGTTTATATATTGCTCACTGGATCCTGGGACTTACGTTGCGTGCGTCGGCTAAATAGTTTAGAAAATTCGCAATAATCACTTTCTTAACTACTTGTTTCAAAACTCCCCTTGGACCCATACATATAGTTTTTAAAAAGTGCGAATGCCTGCCTCAAAGGGGAATGCTGATGTTGTTGTGGCATTTAGCATACAGCATCATATTAACTAAAACGTGAACTTTCATTACGTTATTATTAACTACTTAAAACTACATTTTTTTCCATTTTTTTTTTTAAGAATGCTTAACAATATTTACAATCGATACAGCTTGCACTGAATTTTAATTGAGGAAATAAATTACGCTATGATAAACTTAACTATTTGAAGTCGACTTCCATGCACTTACAATCTACTTCTAACGATTAGCCAGTCCCATGCGCCAATTATACGTGGCGTGGATAGTAGGCAGCCTCTTATCTATCCATGTCTCATTTAGATATGCTTTTAATTACGGATTAAAAAAAAAAAACTGTGTTCGTGGGTCAGCTTTTTGAGTGTTACCTAGTGTTTCTTTCGTTTTCGAGACCTTAGGCACGCGTTGTTTATCCGACATCCATTTGGCCTCCTTTCTTATTTTGACTGTAACTAAATGAGTGAGGGCGAAACGTCGATGAACTGAACACGGGTCTGTTTCTTCTAACCATTTGGGAAACCTCCCGTTGATTTTTTTAGTTATTGGAACCATTAAAAGTTGCCTTACTCCTTTACAGTGCATTACTTTTGGAAATACTTCTACAAAAGTTTAAAGAGCCAATCTCATTACAGCAGTCATGTGGTCAGTCGGAGGGGAAAGCGATCCCAAGTCATCTTTGGCTTTGTTTTCGAAAGCTCTGTAGTATGTGAGCAGTTCGTCTGGCTTTTCAAAGGTTCGGTTTGACTTAATCATAACTGACTCGCAAGTGTGGCATGCATGCAATTTCATTTGCTAATGTCATCAATATGGTTGTGAAATATTTCAATGCACACACCATGTTTTGATACTATTACACTTGCTTGTTTATTGACTTTTTACTGTATCCTATTTTTATTTAGTTGTAATGAAGGGAATCAGGCATAACGTGCTATGGGGCTATGCCCTCCCTGATTCTCTTCAACATTTTAAGTTTACCATGTATCTTAACTTGTTGAATAAATTATAATAATAATAATAATAATAATAAAATAATAATAATAATAATAATTAAAAAAGGTGTGAAACGGGTCATTTCGCCGCGTCGCGTGTTTACACTTACTGGTGTGTGAGTTCGACGTTTCGGAACCACTGTGGGATCCATCTTCAGGACACCTTTTTTAATATATTCGGGCCGCGAAAGTCTAAAATGTTTTATAATAATAATAATAATAATAATAATAATAATAATAATAATAATAATAATAATAATAATAATAATCACATACCCCACAAACAATTTTTTTCATTAGCTGGCAGCGCTGGTTTAGGTTGCTGATCAGGGCTATGGCTTGAGGCTTTCTTCCCCGAAATCGAGCAGTTCCGCAGTGTGTTCCAGCCCCATATAGCTACTGCCAACTCCCTTACAAACATTGAGGGAGTTATGGCATCAGCAAGAACTTGCTCATATGTGGATTGCGCGATCCACTCATTGTGGCCGAGGTGTATCGTATGCATTGATATGCATTAGTGATGCACAACTATAAAATTAAAATTATTGTTAATCAAAAAGGTTGCTGCATTATTGATCAATATTATCGAACGATAATATTGTTCAAATAATACCAAGTTTCCAACAGATTATACTTGGGGGATCATTCCAACTCGACACCTTCTCACGGTTTGGCCCGTGAATAGGGGAGTTTCACTCCCTGAAACTAATGGCGAGCTCTGGGTCGTCGTCGGGGAACCCCTTCCCTTTGACTACCTCCCCGACGGCGACGACAATGACAACACGGACGGATGATGACACAGACGGAGACGACCACGACGTGGGGGAACCCCTGCCCTCCCCATACGCTTGTGGCTGGTTCTGACCAGCACAGGCCTGTCCACCCCTTGTCCCTCCGCGTCATTCCTTACGTCCCTCCCTTCGTCTCGATTAGCCAAGTTGCATAAATATGAGACGTAAAGCAATATCCAATCCAACATAATATCAATATCGATATCAATTATTGCTTTATATCCAACTTGTCTATCTTCTACACCTTGACATAAACACTGTGTATATCATTATTATTATTATTTACCATAGACTATTCACTTTCTCTGCAAAGAGTTATACTTGTACACTGTACTAGTCTAAGTGAACAAAATATCTTTATGTCTATATGAGTAGATTGCAGCCAGAGCATGGTCCGGGCGCAGTTGCGGATGCTGATTACTCGCACAGCGATACGGTTTGCCGGCAACAATGACAAAGCCATCAGTGTCCTCATCATCTTCCGTATCTTGGGGTCATGCAGTCAACTCGCAACCTTCTCGTGGTTTGGCCCGTGATTAGGAGAGTTTTTCTCCCTGAAACTAATGGCGAGCTCTGGGTCGTCGTCGGGGAACTTTCCCCTTCCCTTTGACTACCTCCCCGACGGCGACGACAATGACAACACGGACGGATGATGACACAGACGGAGACGACCACGACGCGGGGGAACCCCTGCCCTCCTCATACGCTTGTGTCTGGTTCTGACCAGCACAGGCCTGTCCACCCCTTGTCCCCCGCGTCATCCCTTACGTCCCTCCCTTCGTCTCGATTAGCCAAGTTGCATAAATGAGACGTTAAGCAATATCCAATCAATCTGTGTCTTAATTCTCGGATTGACGCTGCATCCCGGTCAATTGCCTGCGTCAACATCAACGATGATATAATGAGAGCAATTAAATATTCTTATACGTAGGCCTACTATACAATTGTGTTGTCCAGATAAAATGTTAAATTATAAAATATAAAATTATTTCTAGAAGTTCATTTGTCAAAATGAAGATTGAATGATATAATTTTTTTGACTTTGAAGGCTCTTGAAAAGAATCGAAATATTAATTATAAATATTATTAAAGAACAATGATTAAATTTGTAAAATTCTATATCTATCTCACTCAGGCCTACTTGCAAATTGTTATTAAGTAGGTAAATATTTAAATATCAGGCGATATGCTGTGGCGGGTCGGATTGGGGGGGGGAGACTCAGCTTTTTGGGCATATGGGAACGTATTTATGTAAGCGCGACATATGGTACCTTACTAAAATAGAACCAGCATCCCAGTATCCTGGCTGCTGGGAATTCTTGGTCGAGAGCCGAGAGGTCGTAAGCCGGTTTCAAAGTCACACATTACTGTCTTGATATTTATAGTTGCGTAGGTTTCTTGAAGATGTTGAACAACTGGGCATATGCGGCTCGTGTTTTCCGTGTCATGAGCACGAATACCGCCCCGAACACCTAAACATACAATTATCCATGAGGTTTTCATTTTGCGAGATTAATTATGTTAAAGAGCGCGTTGATTTTCGAGATAAGTAATTGTAGTTGGATTGCAAATGTACGTACGGAGGTGATCATATCGGTTACATTTTTATCTCTCCCCTGAAGTTCAAGGTACAGATGGTTTAGTTTTGCAGAAATGTCTTGTTAGAAATGCTAAATCTAAGAGCCAGCCATTGTCTCTGTAGCATAGGCTAAATAACTCAATGCTGTGTCTATTGCACACTCCCTGCTCTTCTTTAATACTGTAAAAATACCACGTGCTACGAAAATAATGATGCTGAAAAGGAAAGGTGATATGGCCTAGTACCTAGCAGAGATTGGGTATAAAGATGTCGCATAAAGTGCCGTTTTCGATCAAATACACAAAACTTACCACACCAGATAGAGAATCTTAGTTTGTTTTATATTTAAAAATATTTTTTATAGTCATTATTGTATCTCCTCATTACATGAAACTTACTGAGTATCTGGTCTCCCAAATCTACACCGCCCATCTTGGTATTGTAGTCTAGAACACATGTTGGTTTTAGAACTTTCAATCCGGTTTTCCTGTCAATCTTCCTCGTTTCCCCAAAGTTAGAGTGTGCATTGTTGTTAGCATCGATACGTCCGTCTTGTCCTTCCATTTGGTTGCAGCTACATTGTAGCAATAATTTGCCACTGCTTCTCCCTTACACCCCTACACCCCCTCCAAATTTGCTACGGGAATAGCTGTCCACTACTTTGTACCCTTGGAGGGAGAATTCAGTCATCTCATAAGTTTTAAGATGGTGTTCTGTTAAGCATACTATGTCTGGTGTTTCCTCATTCATCAGCATTTGTAACTCTAGAGATTTATTTTTTATGATTTGTATGTTTTGATGCAAAATTTTAAAGGTTTCAATGTCAGGTGGTTAATTTTTATTTTTATTAAGGTTGCCCATCGATATCGATATATATCGATACGCACAATTACTTTCGATATCGATATTTGTTCCAGCACATAAACTGGGCACCTTTGTGTCAAGGTTTTTTTCTCACATTGAACAGAACCTACTACTCTCTGAACATCAACTTCTCAGCCTGTACGGAACAGACCTCAGAGCACAACACTGAGATGACGAGAGCTTCCCTGAAAAACAGGACAGAATAAAGAGACAACATTGCCTTCCAGTCTGGACAGAACAGCCAACCTCCTGAATCGAACAAACGTTAAACAGAATGATGAATGAAAACGAGGACACAGCAAACTTGAACAAACAACACTTACAGCAGCAACAGAAGCAAACTGCATGTACTGTGGAGGCCCAATGAGACCAGAGAAAAGAGCGCGAATAAAACACGTCAGCCTGGGACAAGAACAACAGACCGACCGCGAGTCGAGGTTCTCTGCTGTGTGCCTGCAGATAGTAGTCAAAAGGTGCGGGACGGCGAGGTCATATCGTAGCTGAACACCAAGTGCATTAATGGGGCTATTAACTCAAAAAATTATTTTTTACCACGTGATCGATCTCACAATACTACACTAAAATGACAGTTTAAAAAATTATATATCTTGTAACTGTGATTTAACACGAACTTTTAATTTTTTTAATCCAGAAATTTGCAAAAATATGTGATTTGGGGAATTTCATAAATCCGCTTTAACCTGCTTTTTTTTGGTCCACATACATACAAGAACACAGAACCAATCTAAAATGCCCATTTTTAACACCGTGTCGAAAACCATGCCCAAAACACGAGCAATGTGGGTAAAGATAAGGTCTCGTCCAAGCATTTTAAGATTTGGTGGCAAGTGAACTCCCCTATTACGTCTAAAATGAATACATGCAGTTTTGGATACTGAAAATATAAAACCCATTTCATTGGACTGTAAGATTAACAAGCCTCCCTAGCTATTTTCAAATTCAATATATAACATATTTCCATATTAATATGCAAATTTCTGCAATTAATTTATTCACTTCATTAATATGCAGCATATCAAGTGTATTTTTATCAATAAGATATCACTATGTAATCAACTATCAAAACCAATCATCATTTATACGAATTTGTCTGTGTAATTAACATAAAAGTGAATAATTAGTAATAAAACTAATTAAGCTATTTATAGCTTAAATTCAAAACTTTAAAGTAGCACATTATATAAACCTGTTATGTTAAAGATGTTTGCCGCTTATTTCAAACGAATCGGTTGAGTATTAAGAGAGTAATTAAAGTTTGAAGTTCACTACGTGGATAATATTCAATAGAAGGTAGTCTAGCATTGACATCACATGCTTCAATGCATTCAATATTTTGTAACGACGAACGTTCGAAATCCTTCTCTGGACTTCGACCGTGAACCAGGAGGGAAGACGCAGCTCGGTTCTCGGAATTGTATAAAGGCAATTCAAACCTCGTGCGAAACGGTAGATGAGGGGTGTAGTGAGGGGGTGTTTTGAAGGTAAATCTACAGTGGTGTGCCTTTACGCTTGTTAGGGAGGAGCTAGGCTTGTCACGTGACTTTTGAGTAATATAAAACTCTTGAGAGCAGCGTGGACCGGACAGTTGGTTACGGTCGGAGATACGGCCTCTGTGCTCCGTCGACATGTAGTCCGATAATAGGCCTCATTAGAAGACCTGTGTGAGTGAAATCCGCAGTGTTTTAAAGTTGAAAATCATAGAGCTATTAAACGGTTAATTCTTCGGATACGAATGATCAAGTGATATGTGAAATATTGTATGTATAATTTACATCGTGTGTTCGGTTTTCTATTGTGTTTTCTGCGCATCTCATATCCGAACGTTACAGTGACGTGTCTATGTCACTAATTTGAATATTAATTGATTCTACGATTTTGTGTTATTCTGCGCATCTCATATCCGAACGTTATAGTGACGTGTCTATGTCACTAATTTGAATATTAATTGATTCTACGATTTTGTGTTCATCTGCGCATATCATATCCGAACATTACAGTGAAGTACCTAATGTCCCGATTGGCATATCAATGTCATTAAATTCTTCTACTAACTGTGCTGGCTGTTCCGCTCATTGAATTGGATTACGTCATATCACCGTGCGTGTTCCTTGGCGACCCATAAACTGTCGAGGAGCGTCTGCTTCTGCGCACCAGCTGATCGCGCTTCACCACTCGACATCAGCTATCACGTGGGCTTGCTGGACTACTACGTTTCGCCCTGTCTGGCCAATATAAGTCTGGGAACAGTCTGCACATGGGATCTCGTAGACGCCCCAATGTCAATGCGCCTACAAGAACACATGCTTGCAGTCAATAAGCTGGAAACCACTTCTGCTTTGGCGCAACATGTCAAGAAAAAGGGTCATTCGATAGACTTTGAAGGAATGAGGTCTCTTGCCATGATCAGCCATCTGACTAGCCGTATCGTCAGAGAGGCAGTAGAAATTGAAAAACGCCCTCATAACTTGAACAAGCGAGATGATGGCAAACGTCTGGCCCAGTCTTGGAAGCCTGTTTTGGCAAATAGATTGGTGCCTGAAAACCATAAAACAGATAATCCAGACTCTGCGCTGGATACACATGGTCCAAGAGTCGTACCAACAGTTGACCAGAATCCTCCTACAAGAATCTTGACAAGAAGTCAACATTTAAGTCCTACAATTTCCAGCAATTCTACAACATCAGTTGAAGAACAGAATCAGCCTGTGAGAAGGGTGACTAGAAGTCAAGCAAAGCGCTTAGCACAGTGATGTGGTTAAAAAGTTTTCACTGCACCTGATATGCTTTTGTACTTACTATTTGGTTTGCCTTTGTAAGGCGGTTAAGTTTGTTTATATTTTTATTGTGTTGCTGATGTTTTGTTTTTATTGTTTTATACCAACTCTTCTTGAAAATGGAAGCCTAGTCTTCTGAAACGTTGAAGTTTTAATTAAATATTTGTTTTAAACATCCAATAAAGCGTGATTATTTCCGTAAAGTATAACTTAACATAAACCATGAATCACGAAAGCCTACAACAGAACATATATATATATATATATATATATATATATATATATATTGCTACAATATTGTTTACATATATTCCTCAATGTTGTGGATATATTTGAAAGGTAACATTGTAGAAATATCCCTAGTATAATCGCTGTACTACATTAACTAATAACATATAGTTCAAACTAAGCAAAAACGGTTTACATACAATGCCAATACGAAATGTTTATCACGGATCTTAAACCGAACTCAATATGTCGTGAGGTTAAAATGTTTTAAGAACTTCATTCTTCCTCTGCCATCAGATTGTTAAAGTCGTGTACACATACATAGCGCTCTATCTTTTGTCGACTTGGCGGCATTAAAGAGGTAGACAGTCTAAATAAATTGTATTTAGAGTCTACCCACTCAGTTATATAACTGATTTTCAGTGGTGGACAGTAAATCAAAGCGACTAAGCCAACCCTGCAGGCCCCGACGCAATCAAATTGTCAATGTATCTTTATCTTTTAATAAATTGCTTTAGATCGATACAAATAATTAATTACTGAATTACATTAGACTATGGATTGAATGTTTGTATACGTTCGTCTATTTACATTTATCACGCTCGTCAAAGCTTGCAAACATATTCTACATTGTAGTGTTTATCTACACCACTAGTTCAAATTAACTCTTAAAACAAATCAGTAGAACTGTTTTAACTCGTGTGATAAATATAGTGAATGAGTTATATGGGTTGCCCCATGCCAGTGTTGTCTCTATTTAATTGGATGTCTTTCAATTCAATATTGTAAAGTAATTTCATTTATTTATTCCAGACCTCCAAACCTACGTTGGATTCATGCTGCTAGCCAGCATTTTCCCAACCGTGTCTATCAGAACAAGAGCCAAAATACAGTGGCGGCCATCACGCCGAGAAATTCAGCAAGGATTCATGCTGCATTTAAAGGTGAGATTTCAAATAAGCCTATAGGCTAAGCAATTTTTTTAGTTTAATGCTGTCAATTCTGCAAAGTTTCCTGTGGTGAATAAAAAAATATAATTGGTTGTTTAATTTAGAATCATCAGAAACATGATTTTAAAATTTAATTGTAAGTATGAATCTAGTAAGTGTTAGGGGCCTAGCCTATTAATTTTATTTGCAAAATGGAGATACTACTGCCCTATGCAGACTTTTTACTTAGTGGGTGACCTTAATTTTTAGTTAATTGATGGACTCTGATGATATAGGGCCCAAACAAAGTCGTAAGTATTCACTCCAATTTAACTCGAATGCTCATACATTTTACTGAACTTGAACTCGACTTAAATTAGATTCTCTGTTCACAGAGCCCTGCAATTGCCTTATTAGTTACTTCAAATCATAAATAAAGATTGAGTCCGTGAAAACGGCAGCTTTGATTTCCATTTGTTATTTGCTTGGCCTTGCAATGTATTTTATTTTTCAATTTTATTCTTTTCAGACGATTGGCGAGCTACAACCTGCTTTAGAGAGCCGCAGAGAAAAACTAGCAGAACTGAAACTTACGGCCCAGCCTCTCACCGTAGTGATTGGCCTGACTACGAGTTGCATCACGGCATCGTATGTATGTATTGATGATAAGATGTTCAAAGTGAAATCGCCCTTTAAGGCCATTGATACCTGCTTCAAGGCATTCCATGCTTTGCATGCTAACTATCCGGAAGAGGCAAAGCAGGCCTGGCTGTTCATACAAAAGTATGTTTACGGCATAACCACTGCTTGGGATGGAAGGTTTGCCGCAGTTAGTACCTTGATCAATGATCTCAAGCAGTGGCGGCTCTAGTATATGAGCAGCGGAGCACGTGCCCCCCATCATTAATTATTACTCTTTATAAACAGTATGGAGTGTTAAAGAATAGCGTGGCAATGTCAGCAATTGAGATTCCCGAATCTGAAATATTTTCTCGGATAGCGATGTTTTTGGTTTGGGTAGTAGGTCATCTCACGAGCACTCTTCTGAAACGCGCCGTCGTATTTGAAAATTGTGGGTAAAAAAAACCTCTGGTCGTAGAGCGAGTTTTTTTCTAATGGCAAAATTCTACTGTTAAAGAGCAGCAGAAACCTTGTGCTCCCACTACGTGTGAGGGTTGAATAGGACGAGTTCGCTACGTTTCCAAGAAACTGTAAGCTTGTCTTTCTTTCACAACTTTCAATAAGGGTAGGAGGGGAAGAGGGGAGCGTTTGGGACAGGTTGATGATTTTTGAGTATCCATTCTGTAAGTGGACGGGCATGTCAACCAGGGTTAAAAGTGTATCAAGTTCAGTGCAGTGAAAATGTTATTAATTTGAGTGAAGTGAACGATTTATTAATAGTTAATAGCAATTAGAATTAGCAAGCATGAATACAGTGACTAGTATTTTAAGTTTAAACACGATGGCGTAAGACAGACTTTCCGCTCTAGCAATGCTTTCAATAGAAAAAAAAACTTGTGAGTGGACTGCCCGACTTCAATTCGTTGGTAATCGAGAAATTTGCGAGAGCCAAGGACAGGCGCATGGACTTCCTCTATAAATAGGTAAGTACTGGAAAATTAAAAATTAGAATTAATAAATACCATTGTAATTCCAAGCATATTTTATAATCTTGTTAATAATAATAATGTTAATAATAAATGTTGGTGCAGTACCAGTAATTATCATTTTTTTCTTTATCTTCTCTCTCTCAGAGTATACCATTAGTTTCATCCAAGCATCATGCCTCACTGCTTTGTTTGTCGCAGTCATTTTACAACAATTAAGAAGTTGTGTTTTCATTTGCGTTTAACACATAGCTTTGAAGCATATAGATGTATAGACGACGGTTGTAATAGAGATTTCCAAACGCTAAATTCATTTCGAAAACATATGCGAAAAAAACATTTATACTTGGAGCAGGACCCTATTCAAAATGATAATGATGAACTAGTACTAGATGTTAATGCAATACAAGCACCACCTGATTTGCTACATGTAAATGAGGTTAGCGATGTAGTTGCTATAGCTGGGCAGCCAATTCAGCACCACCAGTTTTCATTTTCAGAAATTTTAAATAAACAGTCTTTAGTTTTTGTATCCAAATTGTATTCAAGTAATGTATTACCTAGGAGTCTTGTACAATCGATTTTATCAGACATGACTGATTTGTTTAGTAGTGAACTGCTGCCAGTGGTTGAGGATAAAATAGGTTACTATAGTCATAGAGAACGGTATCCTGTATTAGGCACTAACTTTTTAAGTAAAAATCCGGGGAAAGAGGACTCAAAAGGCCAGAAACGGGCATCCTTCAAGGCGACTACAAATTGCGTCTTGTGAAACAGATGTTTTTTTAAATTTACCGCGTCACGGACTATATTATGCCTCTGTTCTGTGAAACGTGAACGGCACGGACAAGGCATAATTAAAAAGTAAATTAACTAAATAATTTTGTATGAATAACCCCGTCATTATGATTACTTTTATTAGTAAAAAGAAACGATTCCTTTCTTTTATTTTGTGTTTTAAGAAAGTGAGCTTTTGTCGTGAAATGCCGTTGCGCACGCACGTGTGATTACGCAACCAATCACATTTGCGCATGACGATCACAATTCCCGCTTAATATATCACAACGCCGTGGGTGAACCGGTGAAGTGAAAGAACATGTCTTTCTTGGTCTTCTCGTTTACGGTTTTTCGCCATATTTTCGGAGCCAGCAATGTCTGAAGGTAGGTCTAGTAGTAGTAGTAAATATTTATTTAGCAAAACGATATTGTTATACATTTACATAAGAAACTGTTCAAAGCATGATACGATACATAATATTACTTATATCTAGTCCCAGAGCGTAAAAGACCTTGGGATGGGGGTCTTCCCTAAGAACTGGCTTGATAGCGCGAGTGACTTTCGGAAGGAAAGAAAGTCTAATCTGTTGAATTAGAATCCCCCCAACAAAATTGATTGCTTTTTTTTTGGACATTGCCGTGCCAAACCACGAGAAGGATGCGAGTTGGAATTTGATGGGCCGATTGATTGATTGGATATTGCTTAACGTCTCATATTTATGCAACTTGGCTAATCGAGACGAAAGGAGGAACGTTAGGGGTGACGCGGGGAGACAAGGGGTAGACTGGCCTGTGCTGGTCAGAACCAGCCACAAGCGAATGGGGAGGGCAGGGGTTCCCCCACGTCGTGGTCGTCTCCGTCTGTGTCATCATCCATCCGTGTTGTCATTGTCGTCACCGTCGGGGAGGTAGTAAAAGGGAAGGGGAAAGTTCCCCGACGACGACCCAGAGCTCGCCATTAGTTTCAGGAAGAAAAGCTCCCCTAATCACGGGCCAAACCACGAGAAGGTTGCGAGTTGGAATTTGATGGCCCGAGATACTGTTACGAGAACGAGAACTGATACGGTATTGTAGGAGCCGACACCCTTAAAATGATGATGATGATGATGCTGTCATGTGCTACAATGATGGTAGTGTCTCAAAACTGAAGCAGTTTGAAAACATGGGGATTGATCCGGGAACAAACTCAATGGAAGGCCTTCAAGACTTGGACAGGGCAAAGGTACGAAATACACAATTGGCCCATTGATTGATTGATTGGATATTGCTTAACGTCTCATATTTCTGCAACTTGGCTAATCGAGACGAAGGGAGGGACGTTAGGGATGACGCGGAGGGACAAGGGGTGGACAGGCCTGTGCTGGTCCGAACCAGCCACAAGCGTATGGGGAGGGCAGGGGTTCCCCCACGTCGTGGTCGTCTCCATCTGTGTCATCATCTGTCTGTGTCATCATCTGTCCGTGTTGTCATTGTCGTCGCCGTCGGGGAGGTAGTCAAAGGGAAGGGGAAAGTTCCCCGACGATGACAGTAGCACATGTGTTTTGAGACGTGTAATTAATTAACTATGAGTTATATCCGTGTGTGTATGAGGTTCATCGTGACGATACTATATTGCCTTTTCCGTGGTTGTTAACCACAGTAACCACGATAACCACAGGAGGATAAGGAATTAGGAGGTAAACCAGGGTAAACAAAACGATGCAATGTTTTAAATGCCATGAGGACCGCCCTGTTTCTTTTTTCAATGGGTATTTTTTTGTAATTCTTGATTTGCCAAACCAGATTAAGTCGTTTTTAGAAAGGAAGGCCGTACAAAGTAGCTTTCAATTTCCAGGATTCGATAACTGTTCCACCACTATTAGAGACGTGTTTGATTCACAACTTTACAGACGCTTGAAGAAGGCCGGAGGAATTCTGTGTGGAGGAATGAACTTTACATACAATTTAAATACTGACGGCGTGCATTGTTTAACTCACCTCGAAATACCATGTGGCCCATTCAAATCCATTTGAATGAACTATCACCTAGAGCTCGAATCAAAGAAACCATCATGACTGGATTGTGGTTCGGCAAATCGGAACCGATGATGCATCTATTCATCACCAAATTTGTCACTCAAGCGGTTGAAGTATTTCGCAATGGCGTACAGTGGCGATGGGGTGTAGAACTCATAACGTCCAAATTCGTGCCCCTATGCTGTGCAGTTGACACCATAGCTAGACCACTGTTGCAAGCTAGCACCCAATTTAATGGTTATTTTGGGTGCAGCTTTTGTTACCACCCTGGTAAAAGCCATGACCGGCAAGTAAAATATTCCATCGATGTACCAGATTACAATAACCGAACGGACGCTGAAATCAGAAGAGATATGGTAGAAGCTGAACACACGAATGCTTAAGTGCGTGGCATTAAAAAAAATCACCTCTTTTTAATTTGGCATTGTTTGATCTGGTGTGGGGATTTTCACCCGACTATATGCACTCGATTTTGCAAGGTGTTGTGCGTTTGCTCATGGAAGTTTGGTCGAGTACACCCCAAAAAGTGTACTATATTAGATCGCCCAGAAACAACCAGGCCATTGACGATCGTCTTAAGAAAATTCGACCACCATCTCACGTTCACCGGACTCCGAGATCACTTAAGGAGAGGGCCAACTGGAAAGCGTCCGAGTGGCGAATGTGGCTGCTCTTCTACAGCATTCCGTGCTTGACAGGAATACTCCCTCGGCAGTATCTAAACCACCTAGCTCTCCTCTGCGAGGGAGTGTATCTATCAAAAGTAATTTAGCGGAAACAATATCGTTTCATATATCAATACATTCCTAGTTTTCATTTGTGCTGCCTGATGTTTTTACTTGCAAGTTGTCACCCCTCTGTACATTCCTTGCACTGGAACATTTTTATGTTTCTAGTTTAAATTTAACAAGTGGATTAATGCAGAACTATCTTGTTTTTGATCAACAAATGCAATTCTCTCACTTAGAAAGTAGCTTAGGTACAACCGTTTACCCATCATCTATGTTGTTTGCAGACAACGGAGGATGATGACCGAACCAAGGACTACCGACTGGTTGGGGTTATCCAACACGAAGGGAACAACCCAAATGTTGGTGAGTCTGAGCTAGTTTCTGTTTATTTGCTACATGATTAGGAGTTTCACTCTCCAACTCCCAAGTCGGACTTTCAAGAGGTCCATTAAGTTGCCCCCCCCCCCCCCCCACGATCTCCAAAAATCAAAATTATTATGCTATTCGTTTGTGCTTCGTTAGTGCTCGATATCCCATCGTCCGTGATAACTCGCTGCAAGAGAAATTCAAGATCAAAAGTGGGGTGGGGGGGGGGAAACTTGAGGCTAGCCCCCCATTCTTAAAAAGTTAATTAGGATAATGGCGAATGTAAATCCCCGAACACACTGCAAAGAACTATAATTAAGCGAGCGAAGCGAGCGTTTCCATTTGACTCTGCCGGAAAAAATAGTCACTGGTTTTGTTTTTGTTTGTTTGTTTGTTTTTTTTGTTTTTTTTTGTATGTCTCGCGATAACGTTTGAACGGAGGCTCGGATCGAGTTGAAATTTTCACCATCCGCAAGCTTTGTTCTCGATTGAATGCCATTAGTTTTGTGGCAAAATCGTTCAAAAAGTTAAAAAGTTACATTAAAGTTAATCGAAAGTTTTTTTTTCAACCTTCACGGCGACAAAATCTGAGATGGCCAAATCATTTAGAATGTCCGTCCGGTTACGAATATGTTAATTTTTTATTATTTTATTTATTTATTTTATTATTATTATTGCAAAACTTGATTACAAAAATCAATTAGTATGCCTACCGGGACATCAATTTTCTTTTAGAAAACAGCAGGGCATCAATATCCCCCACCGAACACTTGCTGACATTTTTATGGTATGCTGGTCATGAAGCAGCGGGATTTCGTGACATCGCAGACCGATTTGACATATCGATCTCCACTCTCCATGAAATCATTGGACATGTAAGCATGTTTTTGAGTGGAATGGCAGCGCAAATAATTAAATGGCCCACACAAGAAGAAAGACCATTGGTGTGCAACAATGCATGGAAAGGAAAGGGCTACCCATCTTTGGTAGGAGTTTCACTCTATTACAATTCCACTTTTTTTTAAATGTATAAAATTAGCAATAATCATTTGACAAAAGTAGACCAAATAAAAAAATGTATACATGTATATTTCAGCTGCAATTGATGGTTCACATGTACAAATTGACCGACCAGATGACAATCCTGATGACTGGATTAACCGCAAAGGGTTTTACAGCATGATACTGCAAGGAGTGTGTAATAAAGATAAAAAAATCATAGACATTTATCTTGGGTATCCTGGATCAGCCCATGATGCTCGTGTTTTTCGTAATAGCGACATATTTGAACTACTTCCTAATATATGTGCAGTGGTGCAGGATATTGAAGAGGACCAGTTGGAGATTGTGGCGGTGGAGCAGGATATTGGAGAGGAACAGAATCTTTGAGCTCAAAAGCAACAAAGAAATCTAGTCCGTAAGAAAGTAGCTCCTACAAATTCGTGGATGAGTAACCAACGGAAACAAAATCATCAAAAGGGACTTGAATACACAAGTAAAAGGGGGAAACTAGTAGCTGCAAAGAAGGTAACAAACAAAAAAGATTGCTCCAACCAGTGCAAATTTGGCTGTAGTAAATACGTTTCAGAAGATGAGCGGGGTAAGTTACATGAATCATATTACTCCCTGAATCAAAATGAGAAATACCACTTCTTGATCAATACAACTAAAAGAGCTCTTGCGTCGCGCAAGAAACAAAATGTTGCAAAACCGCGCTCATTTGCGTTCCGCTACCTTTTTAACATTCAAAGCGAGCACATTCAAGTGTGCAAGTCATTTTATTTGTGCACATTTTATATATCACAGAAGCCAATATACAATGTGCACAAAAATAAAAATAAAATCACTGGTGTTGCTATTGTAATGCAAGCTGGTAGGTCATGCAATAATCATGTCATTATTGGGATATTGATTTCAATCAATATTGGTTTGGGCATAAACATTCAACAGGAATAGTTATTAGTCAATAGGCGAATGCATACTGCTGCCTATTCACTTGGTCCATATAGGCATCAATAACCCAAATCAATAACCACAACATCGATTGTGATTGATTGGTTATTGAGTCCTATACTGGAGATTTGAAATAATCATTGAATTGAAATGTAAATTATACACAACTAAAAGTTGCACATTCCACAGTTCACTTGTCTAACGGGCACGTTCGTTTATGTTATGTTGAAATAACACACCACTGCCGAGTCAGCTATGTGCAAACTAGAAATAACTGAGTACATTGATTCATTGACGTCACTCAGAGGTTTGAGAGAATTCCCCTCTCTTACCCCTCTGATAAAGTGAGTGCCAACTCATTCTCTTGGGTGTGAACTAGACTGGAGGAAGGAAGGATTTTCCCAATTAGGGAATGTCTATGTTAATTCGTAAGTATTGTCGTAAAAGTATTAAGGGCATGTTTATTAAAGTTGGTTTGTTAACATCAAGCTTATGATTTCAAAGTGACACCTGTCATTCCCAACCTCCCATCACAGTACTTCATCTCAGGTCAAATAGTCATAGTTAATTGAGAGCCTTGATTGGTTCCAATCAATATTCATTGATTGGTATCTATCGCCGGCACTACACTATGCCGGATATGAGAGGTAGGGGTGAAACAAGTCTACGAATGCTGCCTGAAGATGCTAAGCAATCTGTACGGGATCACATCTCCTCCTTTCCTTGCATCGAGTCGCATTATTGTCGAGCTGACACTGCAAAGAAGTATTTGGAATCCACGCTCAATATAGCGAAAATGTATGACCTATACGTTGAGTTCTGTTAAACTGCTGATAAACAGCCAGTCAAACAATCAATGTACAGAAAGATCTTCGTCTGTGAATTCAACCTCGACTACTACAAACCAAAAAGCGACCGATGCGACTCGTGTGAGGCATATAAAGAGGGTAAAAAGCAAGGGACTGTTACAGATGAAGGGGAAATTAGTCACAGCAATCACATTGCAGAAAAACTGGGCATGCGCAAGGAACGAGACCTTGATAAGAGCAACAAGGATATTCCAGTCCTATGTTTCAATCTCCAAAATGTTATTGATTGCCCAAGAGCAGAGATAAGTTCTTTTTTTTACTTGCGCAAACTCAACACTTACAATTTAACTGCCCATTTATCCACTACTAAAGTTGTTTATTGTGCGTTATAGTCAGAAGCAACATCTGGTCGATCAGGCAACGATCTAGCCAATCGCCATGAAAGCAATATTAAACTAAGTAATACTTGATACTGACTTTCACAAGTTTCCATCAAATAATTCACATAAAGATCTATAGCTTATCCCTGTGCCAGGGCTTTGATGTACCCTAACTTACTTCATATGGTTTTCAAGTATTTTATAGATGCCCAAATCAATCACCAAATCACCAAATCAATCTACTTAAATAAGTAGAAAAAATTAGGAATCACATTTGGTTGTAAATCAAGGATTCGGACAACTCAAATCCGTCAAAGTTTAACCAGCGCAATTTTGTTTAGCTGAACTACCTAGCAACAATTGAACAAGCAACATGTACATGCAGTACCCCAACCACACATCTCTAACACTCACACCAACATCAACACCTGCACTAAGACCTCACTAAAACAACAACCCGAGCACAGAAACCGGGCACAATTGTTGTGTGTTGAGACCCTAATCTCACACTGAACAGAACATTACAATAACACTTTCCGAACATCAATTTACAGTATGTACGGACGGAGAACAACACTGAGATAACGAACGCGTCCTTGCCAAGCAGGGCAGAATACAGTGCTAACAAACCTTCCAGTCTGGACGGAACAGACAACCACCTGACGTAAACAAACATCAAACAGAATGATGCGAGGAGATAAAACAGGCAACACTTGCTCCACCAACACATTCTACACAATAGAAGCCTAATCCATGTGCTGAGGAGGCCCAACAAGAACACATTGAAGAGGAATGACAAAACACGTCCGTCTGAAACAAGAACAACGGACCGACTGCGAGGCGGGGCTGCCGCTGTGTAGTGTGTTGAGTGAAAATGGCAGTTAAAAGGTGCGGGGCGGCGAGGTCATATCGATGTTGCACGTCAGATTCATTAAAGAATTTTAAAATTGCATTGATGACAAGAACACATGAGCTCCGAGGTGTGTAATTCTAAGGTTGTGAGTGAGTCATCTTCATGTGTAGCGAGGTTCATCGTGACGATGCAATATTGCTGCAGATATTGCCTTCCACATGAAATTTTCTATTATTGCGGACTTAACTGTATCAAGGAGCATTCACGTCACACACATAGTAACAAGCTTATATCCTGAAGAGGATGTAGATGGCATTTCACATCTATACAAAGATGACAATTCAATGCTAGAACAAAAGACCGACGAAATTATGGCGTATTTTGCAAGGTATAGAAGCAAAGAAGGTTTATGGGCAAAGGATTTTGTTTGGGATTGTTAAAGCACAGTAAACCCAAAGCACAGTAAATCCTAACAAAGCATAGTAATCAATTAGTATTAGTGAAAGTAGTTTTAGGGCGCTTCAACGGCAAAGATTATTCGCGCCTCCAAGATATTTAGTTAACTATGTATGGATGTAAATTGCGGTTAATAAGCTAAAATGTGTTTTTAAAAATCATTGTCATTCAAAGAATTGCCAAGGTCGATATATTTGTAGACAGCCAAATCGGGAAAAGGTATACATGCTAAAGTTGTCATATGTAGAAAATGCCAAATTACCAAATCATAATCATAATCAGGAAAACGTTGCCAACGTCGTCATAATGAATAGCAAGTCACCATGCTTCATGGATTTTTTTTTTAAGAACTGTCATAGTTTGTCGATCAGATTGCTATGGTTAAGAAATGTGATAAGTTTTTCACTGTTTTCATAAGACAAAAGTTCTTCATAAGATATATTTAAATTCAATTGGAGTCTCAAACCATCATAGATAGATAGATAGATAGATAGATAGATAGATAGATAGATAGATAGATAGATCGATAGATATTTTTATTCACTTAGACTAGTACAGTGTACAAGTATAATTAATAATTAATAATAAAAGTGATAATAATTATAATGATCGCTCGCAATTCAAATCTCGCGAAAATTATATTTGAGGAAGCTTTACAACCAATAATGTAACTCGCAAGTACCAAATTGACACTAGCAAAATGCGAGCTTGGGGGATGAGTGTATACTGGACATTTTGATTGAATCATGCATAACTTTCCAATAATAATGTGTAAGCCTAAGCTGTAACCTGTATTGAGACGATTCACGGAACTACTTCTACATCCCCCCGCCGGCGCCGGCTGCCCCCCTCCCCCCTGCCCCACCCAACGCCTACCCCCTTGCTAGTTGGAACTGGCAAACCAAAACCAAAATACTTGCTATCACATCGAAATTTCTTCTCGTAGCGCGGCGGCGAGAAAATCAATTAGCTATACATGATAGTCACTAGTTCCTTTCCTACTGAAAACTGAAAAGTGAGAACACTGAACAACCATTCTCTTTTGAAGAGCTGCCTAAGGCACCCCATGAGTCATCGTTAATATTATTTAATGTATTTTGTTCGGAAACTCTTTTTCGCAGTAAACAAATATACAATCATATATATTTTGTCTGAAACTGAAAGTGTAGTGTGTTCAAATGTTCCACAGGGGCCCGGAATGTCAAAAGCCCGGGGTGCGATCGCACCCCAGCACCCCCTGCCAATCCGCGCCTGGGGTCTAGGCCTAGGTCCTAGGAGGCAGTGGCCTAACTCCTATGGTGCAAGGTGTGCGGTCACACGGGCCCGCGATCTAGGGGGCCCCCTCGACAACCACCGATTTGTAATAAATGTGTGTATAAGAAAGTATTCACAAATATCAAATGAGATCTTTCCATTGACTGTTGTCAACAAGAGCTGTTTTAAAGCCCTGAAGTGTGATTGAACCTGTCTGTCTTGGACCCTCGTCAATAGTCGTCAGGCGACACTGTCCAGACGATTTCCAGTATAACAATAAAGGGGCCACATTGAGCAGCAAGCAATGTTATCTTACTAATTGGCGAGCGCTTTTGTAGGGGTTTAAAAGGGGCATGTAGTAGGGCTTTACTGATGTATTGAATGAATGTCGAGGCTCATGATGGAGGCTATAGGAACCACCCCCTTCCCCTTTCTCCAACGAAAAAGGTAAGCATATTTGTCCACCGCGTTCTGCCATTTAGTATGACTTTGGCTGTTGTTCGTTTAAATACGTGTTTTACAACTACAACTGACAAACGATTCGGTCGGATTCGATATACGTGTAAAGTGCTACTGTGTTGTGTTTACTGTTTTAACTTTCTTTGGGTATCTTCCGAGTGTTAAAGTATTTGTATAGTGTGTAGGTGTGGTATTAGTTTGTATTTTGTGTATTGTCTAGGTGTGAAACTGAAATGAATAACTCGTGTGAAGTAGACCAACACAGCGACTTGCCCGTTTAGTGCGAACATATAATTTCTTCTTGTATAACAAGGTGCACGATAATCGGAACATGTGTATATACTGTATATTATTAAATACGAGTAGTAAAAATATGAGTTCTCGTGTGTATAGGAGTGGTGCTCAAAAGCGCAAAGAAAAACTAAAACAAATAGAAAGAGAGAAAAAAATACCAAAATTAATTCTTTTTTCCGTAGCGGTTGCGATTCAATTAACATTGATGATAATTCGGTTGAATCAACGTCACCTAACTCATTTCAAGCCCTTTCTGACACTAATCAGATAAATTCGAATGATACTAGTAACAATGAAACAGAAAAAGTAGTAAAAGAACACGGAACATACTCTGAAGTCGCTTCAAAAGAAACCATAGAGGATGACTATCTATCTCAGAAAAAGTATCCTACTGATAGGGCTCATTTTGATCCAGACATAATACCAAGTGATGTACACAAGAAGTTTATTATTGCACACGGCTCTTGTCAACCTAGTGGTCCATTTAAAAAAGATGTTGAACAAGGAAACAGATCATTTTCGTCAAGCTATTACGAATATTGCACCAAAAAAACTGGCCAAAAAATTAAAGAGGTCGTGGCTGTGTTATTCGGAAATTAATGACAGCGTCTACTGCGAGCCTTGTTTGGCTGTTTGCAGATAGAATTAATCTATCATTCAACATGTGTTCTATTTGGACGAAGGGAATCCGTACATGGCAAAAAACTGTCTTTCAAAATTGAGAGGCATGAAAAGAGTTTTCTACACATAGAATCATGTGTAGTACATGATCAGTGGCGACGTGGTGATGTTTTAGATGTGAACTTTGTTTTATCGCAAGAAGAAAAAAATTTTAATATCTGGAAAAGAATTCTTCGCCGCATTGTTGATGTTACACTGACTTTAGCACAAAACAATTTGGCATTTAGAGGACACAGGGAAACAATAGGTGAGGCCAACAATGGAAATTTCCTATCTATTGTTGGAACTTTTAGCCAGATACGACCCAGTATTAGAACAGTTAATAAATAAACAAAAAGAACAGTGTTTAAAAAACCTATCACCTAAAATACAAAATGAGCTGATTGAAACCTTGTCGCAGAGTGTTCAGAAAGGTATTAAAGAAGATATGCAGAAATCACCATTTTATAGCGTAATAATGGATACAACTCAAGATTGCGCAAAACAGATCAATTAAGTCAAGTCTTTCGTTACGTGACTGTCCCTATTGACGCTAAGGGGTGTCCGACAGCAGTGAAAGTTGAAGAAAGTTTCCTGGGGTTTTGTGAAATTAGAGACCAGAGTGCTGAAGGATTAACAGCAGAGATAGTTCAATGCATCGAAAAACAAAATCTCTTAATACATAAATGCCGAGGTCAAGGATACGACGGTGCCGCAGTGATGAGCGGTATATACACAGGCGTGCAGACAAGGATATCCAAAATCGAGCCAACAGCACAGTATGTCCATTGCGCGGCTCATAATTTAAACCTTGTTTTAAATGATGCATCTGAAGGAATAGCAGAAGTCAAGGAGTTTTATGCACACGTTCAAAAATTGTATACATTCTCCGGTCTGAGTATTTCTCGCTGGCAAACACTGTGTGACGTAATTACATCTAGTGATTCAACCAAAAAACACGTCACACTTAAAAAGCTATGTCCAACCCGCTGGGCGTCTCGAAACGAATCACTGAAAGCATTGCGATACCGCTACAACGACATATTAAAAGCGCTCACAAAAATCATTCTTGTGTCAAAGAAGAATGATGAGAAAGCTGAAACCGAAGGGTTGAAAAAAGTAATTGGACCTTTGAGTTTGTGTTACAAGTAGTTCTCCAAAACAAAGATTCTGGAGTCGGTAAATTTGGCCTTCAAAATCTCTTCAGTCTAAAAAAACCTCCGATATGACGTCATCACTGCAACAAAATTATTAGAATCTGCCAAAGAAACCCTACAAGACTTCCGAAATAATTTTGCCGAAGCAAAACTTACAGCTACCGAACTATCTGCCACGTGGGGAGTAGAGCCCAAAGTTTACTTCTAAGAGAGGGCGACGGGTCAAGAGATTTCACGACGAGCTTTCAGAGGACCAGCGATTAAGTGACCCGAAAAATATTTCGAAACTGCAATATATAATGCAAATTTGGACATCATTATCAATCAGCTAACCAACAGATTTCAAGGAATGAATGAAGTTGTACAAAAGTTTACAATTCTTACTCCACAAGGTCTAACATCTGTTTTCTGATGGCGAACTTTTCTCAAGCGTTAAACCTAACACGTATATATGAAGAGGATATTTCATCGGATTTCCCTGCCCAGTTGTAAACTTCTATAATGCACTAAAAATGAGATTAATGACCAAATATATGGTTAAAGAACTTGCAGAGTTGTTGGTTGTAGAAAACCATGCTATTTTATCGATTGTCCCAGATGTTTTTATGGCATTCTGTCTGTATTTAACATTGCCTGTTACTGTGGCCACGGCAGGAAGATCTTTTTCTAAATTAAAACTGATAAAAAAAAACTATCTGTGAAGTACCACGAGCCACTAGAGATTAGTGAGGCTTGCAATTTAAGTATAGAAGCTGAGAGATCAAGAAACACAAACATTGATTTAATAATGAAGATTTCGCTGCAGCCAACGTTCAACGAGAGAGACGTTTTTCAGCAACCCCCCCGAATATGATGTAGGCGTTTGGTAAGTGTGAGAAAGTAGCTACTATACAAATTTTATACAAAATAGGTTAAGGAATAGCATAAAAATACTATCTTTACTTACGCAACTAAAATCAACCTGGTACACGTAAGTAATCTGGTGCTAGGAATAAACCGAATAATTAATGTCCTACTATACGAAGATCAATGCTACATTTTAGTTTTCAATGGGGCCCCAAAAAAACCAACTTGCATACGGGCCCCGTGATTTAGAGTTACGCCACTGCTAGGAGGCTTATGTTTCAAGGAGAGCATTTGCTTTGTACCTGCCTATCCTTAAGTTAGGGAATATCTAGGCCACAGTAGGCCTACCCTATACTAGCTACCTATATAGGCCTAGGCCACCTTGAGCCTGTATCTGAGATATCTGAGACTATATCTTGGTCCAAGTCTGCAACGTAGGTCTAGTGCAACCTTGAGCTCGGTACCTAGCCTAGGCATTCTAGGCCCTTATTTTACTCTAGGGCAAGGTAGGCTTAGAACTTTAGTTAAAACAAAGCATTTTATGAATTACGTATTACACCACGCTTATAGGCCTATTACATAACGACACAACAAATCGGTAAGCCTAGGTCCTCTCAGTTTCGAAGAGTAGGAATTTTTTTAACCACATTATTCTTTCATGTCTCGTATTTTATTCTAGGGACTGATGCGATGACTGTCCGGATGATAGAGTTACGGACAACACATAACGAATACTTCACCAAGAAGCGTGGTTCGGCTGCCCACGGATGGAGGTAAGTTTGTTTGTAGCGTACAATGTCCAACAAATTTAGATTGAATTGACCCATTTATTTTTTGCTTGACCACTCCATGGGGGTTACAAACTTAATAGAAATGTACACTTTAGATAGCCTATAGGGGCCTAGTAGCCAAAATAAGGTACATATTGGGGCCTATAAAATAATATCAAAATTACCTTACCTACCGACTAGGTCTACCGGTAGACCTATAGTTTTTATTTTGAGTGTGTAGGACCTATATGCACCGGTTATTTATTTATTTCTTGTCCTTTTTACATTGATTTCTGTAGGCATACGTAACATTTAACAGGAAAGACAAGTTAATAAGTCAATTTAAAAATATTTTATAATTCCTTGTCAGACTAATTAATTGGTTTGATTGAATATTGCTTTACGTCTCATATTTGTGCAACTTGGCTAATCGAGACGAAGGGAGGGACGTAAGGGATGACGCGGGGGGACAAGGGGTGGACAGGCCTGTGCTGGTCAGAACCAGCCACAAGCATATGGGGAGGGCAGGGGTTCCCCCACGTCGTGGTCGTCTCCGTCTGTGTCATCATCCGTCCGTGCTGTCTTTGTCGTCGCCGTCGGGGAGGTAGTCAAAGGGAAGGGGTTCCCCGACGACGACCCAGAGCTCGCCATTAGTTTCAGGGAGTGAAACTCACCTATTCACGGGCCAAACCGCGAGAAGGTGTCAAGTTATATCCGAAATGGGACTGGGCGTGGAACACAACAAGAAACAGTTCGAAAAGAAGTGGGCCAACCTCGGAGCTAGATAACGGGTAAGAAAAAATGTTGTCTACACAAATAGGTTGATAAGTTATTGCATCCTAGAAACATCAAAATCTACATATAAATGTCCCGTTACAGGTTTTAAACTAATCAATAGCCACGATTGTTAATTAATTTATTGATATTAGGTCTATAGGTAGTAGACAACTGTTAACCTAGTCATCTTTCCCAATAAGATGTACCGGTATCAGGTCTTCAACCTGGGTTAAACTCTTTCTAATTTTCAACCTAAAGAATGCCATCTACAGTCATCTATCATTCAATTGTGATCAAAATCATCAATTATGGGAATTTGTCCTGTGTCATTTATTGTTCAATCAATAATAAAATCAGTAACAATGAGGGGGGGGAGTGCGGTGGGGCGATCGTCATCCCCCCCCCTCGCATGAGATTCCTATTTGATTAGTTAAAAAATTATTACCTTCACAAATTATGTCATTTTTGAATTTATGTGTTTTTATGTCAATTAAAGTTGTAAATTACAAGATTTTTTATTTTTTTTCACATGAGCAATCTTCTTATGGCGTGTGTTCATCAGTCGTTGGGGGAATCCTCATGGGAAGGCCAGCCCAAGAACAAACACTAAAAGAAGCCGAACAAGGACAGACGGTGATCATCAAGGGTGACAATCATAGCAACAATTGCAGTGCTGAGATGAGTATCAAAATAATGGCCTAATTTTTTGGGGCTTTTCGCATGTTGCATGTTGATGTTGATTATAAAGTACTCATCGTCATTATCTGTTGTCCCGTCCAACTTTGCGTTGGGTCTGCATTGAAAAGGGGCCTCTCTATCTTCTTCTGTCCTGCAACCACTTCTCTCCTTTCACCACATTCCAGTCTCCTTCCTCGCTGTTTTACATCCTTTCTCGCACTATTTTGTCATTGGTGTCGTGGTCTGCCCCTTGGTCTCCTATCTGGAATTTCCAATTCCATCATCCTTCTCGGTAATCTCGATCTTTCCATCCTTTTGACATGTCCGAACAACAAGGACAATCTAGCTTGTACATGCTTTGGCGTAGTCCGAGGTCCATACGTGTTGGATCGGGGCGAATCCTAGACATTGTTATGAAATAGGTTGTTAAGTTGTGTGTGATATTTTAAATTCAATTAAACCGACCAACATTTTACATGTGTAGGCATACAAGAAACACCTGACGGCCTATGTCTTTGTGTTGACCTATTGACGCTAGAGCAGTCAACTGCGTAGGCCTATGTTTCATAAATAATAATCGCTTGTTATTTATTTTTGTTTTTTTAAATATTTTTACGTAATTTTCTTCCAACTGTAATTTCATCTAAATTCTGTTGTCACTGGTATCATTTCATGTATATTTATTTCAGGTTATTTAAATAAAAATAAAATATAGTAAATTCAGTGCAAGGTGAGTCAGTGCACAAGATACGAGCATGATTCTTGTTTGTACAGTGTATATTAACTTCAGTGAGTTATTTTTATTTTCAATTCAAAGTAAATAAACCGACCGAGCTAGGTCGAAGGAAGATTATTCAAAGAACTGGAAGTGACGTCAAGCTTGGAACGTAGATTAAACATGGTTGCCATTTCCGGCAAGCAAGGCTTTAAATAGGCGTTAATTTAAATTATTTTCCGGGCTAAGTTTTCATAGTACCAACGCTGGGACCAATACTTGAAGAAGCAGTGTGACAATTATTACAACCACGGCAGTGATGAGTATTCAAATTCTGGCCTAATTTTTTTGGCTTTTTGCATGTTGCATGTTGTGTGTTGATATTAAGGTACTTAAAAAATTAAAAAAATTAAAAATAAGATGTAGGTCTACAGTGTTCTACTTTCATACTTATTTCTTCATTGGCCTATGAGGTATGAAGATTACAAAATTATTTTGATATAAATGAGATTTAGTAATGTAAATTTTGATTTTCAAAAACAATTATTTTTCTTTGACAATTTCAAATGACCTGGCCAGAGAAATATTGCGGCACCCTTAAAATGAAGTCCCCGCCATCCTGGTTAGGAACCACTGGTATAATTTGTCTGTCCATTATCTATTTTCAGTTGATCAAAACGCCACCATCTGGTATCAGCACAGAGGGGGACATACCTACAGCAACCAACTGGCCTTTCTTCATCTTGCTGGATGATTTTTTTTCAAGCCGACATACCATTAATCCCCCGTTTATAATTGATACTTCTCGTCCCACAACCACACTTCCTTCATCTAGCTCCTCCACTGCCATGGCTTCATCAATGCCGTCGTCCCTCTTTTCATGCCCCGACCTATCCAAATATTTAACGCTCACTTTCGATTCTCCCTCTACGTCTTCATCAAGCTTCTTACCAAAACAAAAAACGACCTCTCATGCATCCCAAGTAAAACAAATCATCACCGACTGCTTCCTTAGTTCAAAAGTCCAGATTACAGTATGCTCCCTGAAGACCAACCAAGTGAAGCCTAAAGCCTCAGGAAAACTAAACCCACTCATGAACCCAGGAACCACCGAGCACATGCCCTCCAGGGACCAGCCTGTGGCTGAAACAAATGCTATGCCCTATCTCGCCCTCGCATCATCAGAATCCTCCCAGCAAGCGACATCCCAAATCGAACCTCCAGCGCCTGCCATAGAGCCATCCCAACGCGATATTGTAAGCGTACTACCCATAGGCCTAACATCAGACGAGACTTTGTCCCAAGCGAAGAATGACAAGACTGTTCTGGTAGTACCGGAATCTCAAGATGAGGCCTCCCCACCGGATGACAAACTAGCGACCAAGTCATCAAAAGAGCTGCCCCTAATTGACTTCACTGCGCCTCCCGTCATGACCCCTGGGCCTACGCAGGATACAATCTTCATGACCTCCCCCAGAGTACCTCACGGCGCAAGCACCTTTGCCGAAACCACTTCGGAGCTCACCCCGAACCAGAGCATGGACCCGCGGTGTGAGATCCTGGACGTGCACCCAGTGCCGAACCCACAGCTGCAATCCGAAGTAGAAGACCTGCACCAGGCTGCGGAGCCCAGTCTGAACATGTTCACCGTGGTCACTCAGCCGCCTCCCGTCGCCGTCACGGTGCCCAGCAATGATGTGGACATACCCCCAGGCCCAACCCAGATAACCAGCATCATCATCGAGCCGGCCATATCTTGTCCGGCAGCCGACTCCACCCAAGTGGCATCTTCGCTAGCACCCGAGGTCGTCCTATCTTTCCCGCTCATAGACAAGCCCAAGATCAATAAAGACGAAGCCGTCCAGTCCCCACCGACTGACGAAGAGCCCCTGTCCAATGTAGATGAGGTTGCCAATTCGTCCCCGACCACTGACGAGGAGCCCATGACAGATGTAGACGCAATTATCCCGTTGTCCCCGCCCGCTGGCGAGGAGCCCACGAACAAAATTGGTGAGGTCGTCCAGTCGTCTACACCGGCTGACGAGGAGCCTGAAACCATTGAAGACGAGGCCATCCAATCGTCTCCGTCTACCGTCGAGGTGTCCAAGGCTGTGGTAAAAGAGATTGTCCAGTCGTCCCCACACTCAGATGACGAGCCCACGACTAGTGAAGATATGGTCGTACAATCATCCCTGTCTACTGACGAGGAACCCACAACGGAGGTAGGAGAGATCATCCGGCCTTTCCCGCTCATGTACGTGGAACCCACTACAGAGGTTGACGATGACGTCCAGTCGTCCCTGTTCACTGACGCGGAGCCCAAGACCAACCTAGCAACTGACTCCACTTCTGCATTCCTATGTATGGGTCTGCATGCTGCTCAGGGAGATGCATCCCCGGCTGAGGCGACAGCAGCACCTTTGTCACAGCCCGTGACTCTGGTTGTCGCTCAGAAAGCAACACAGGATGGTACGTCCCAGCAACCCGGTGTTCAGCCTATCGTAGCAGTAGCCGAAGCCGCTCCAACATTCCTTCGCGAGCCCATTGCAACCAGATCGGCCCGGCCTAATCGAACAGTCATCATCTCCACAAAGGCCAACAACTCCCTTTTTCCCTCTCTCCAAACCCCACCACCAATTCCTTAGCTACAGCCACACCCACGCAGCCACTCCCTTCCATCTCTCCATTAACAGTAGGCCTACAAAGCTCTCCCAACCATTCCAAAAACACAATTCCATCTAATCTCAATTCCATAATAGCATTCCTTAATATACGCTCCATTCGTAATAAGGTAGAAGAAGTTGAACTTCTTACAAGTTCCCTTTCTCCCGATATTTTCTGCCTTTCGGAGCACTGGCTCACCCCACACGAAATATCCTCCTTTTGCATCTCAAACTATGTGAATGTTGAGATCTTCTGCCGCCACACATTCACCCATGGTGGTGTAGCAATACTAGCCAAACCTCACCTTAATATTTCCCCCATTACTGTTATAAAATCTTTCTGCCAGGAAAAAGACTTCGAATGTGTTGCTTGTTCCTGGCTCCTTCCTGACCACCAATTTATTATTCTCTCAATTTACCGTTCACCCTTAGGGGATATTAATACCTTTTTAACCAAGCTTGATGAGGTACTTATCCTCATCACTAAAAAATTCCCCCACGCTGACATCGTTTTATGCAGCGACCATAATATCGACCTTCTGGTGCCTTCGTCATCGCGAACTAAATTTCTTGACGTAGTTCGTTCATTCAATATCTATGAAACCGTGGCCACTCCAACTCGTGTCACAGCCACCAGTAGTTCTCTCATTGACAACATTTTCACCACGATTCACCCGTCACAGTTCTCTTCGAGCACAACAGACACCGGCTTATCTGACCATCATCTTCTTACTCTTAATCTCTCCCTCCCTAATTTCTGTCCAACTGCTCCCAAAATTAGTGTCAAAAACCGATCCTTTAGTCCGGACAACATTGCTTATTTTCAGTCCCTGTTAAGCAGGGAGACTTGGCATTCGCTGTCTGCTCCGGGAGATGCGGACCAACTTTTTTCGCTCTTCCTGTCTACTTTCCTACACCACTTCAACACAGCCTTTCCCCTCTTAAGCCGTCCAATAAAAAATACTAAAGCTAACCCCTGGATTACTCAGGAACTCCGTTCTGAAGCCCAAACTTTGCGGTCTCTCCACCTTGAGCTAAAGTGGTCCCACAACCCAACACGCAAACAACTGTACTGTAACCTTAACAAATGCCACGCCAAGAATATACGACAAGCAAAGCTCAATCACAATGACTCCATAATTTCCTTGAGTGGGAATATCTCTAAATCTACATGGTCTATGATTAAAGCACAGACCACGGCCCCCATACTGAATTCTAAACTGTCTATCAAAGTTAGTGGAAATGAAATTACAGATTCATTACTACAATGTGAGCACTTTAACGACTTCTTCGTCAATTCATGCAATATAGCCGGGAGACTTCCAAATCCTTCTAACAAGGATCTCTCCTCTCAGAAATCCAACTACACCCCTCAGGCTCCTCTATCTTCTTATATCCCACCTCACCCATGGAAATAACCAGATTATTGTCAAAACTAAGCACCAAGCACTCTTGCGGTTTAGATGAAGTGCCAGGTTCTCTCCTGTCGAAGTGCGCTAATCTCATCTCGGGCCCTCTGTCGTACATCATTAACCAATCATTTTCAGATGGCATTTTCCCCTCTAAACTAAAGGCATCAAAGATAATCCCCATCTATAAACACAAAGGCAAGAAATCTGATATGAATAGCTATAGACCCATTTCACTCCTCTCCTCATTCTCAAAACTATTTGAATATGCCATGAACGACCGCCTAATATCGTTTCTAAACTACCATAACAGCCTATCCCCCAGCCAGCATGGGTTTTCGAAAAACAAGTCCACCACTACTGCTATTTTTAGTTTTCTCTCCCCTCTTTATTCTGCTCTGGACAAAGGAGATCAGGCGGTGGGACTATTCTATGATATGACTAAAGCCTTTGACACAATAGACCACACAATTCTCCTGGCAAAATTTGAAACTCTTGGTATTCGCCGAACAGCGCTTAACTGGCTATCCTCTTTTCTATCTGAACGTACCCAAGTTGTGGAGCTCAAATCAACAGTTGGACAAGTCATCACCAAAACCTATTCTAAACCTCTTCCCATCCTCTGCGGAGTACCCCAAGGCTCAATTTTGGGTCCACTAGCCTACATCCTCTATGTAAATGACCAATCAGACTCTTTAGATGAAGGTACACTCAGCCAATATGCTGATGACTCAAGCCACCTATTAACCCTCCCTAAATCTAAACCCATCATCGACCCCCCCCCCTAATGAACAAGCAAGTTGCCCAAATGTCATCCTACTGCCGTGGTAATCACCTCACCATATCGCATTCAAAAACTAAGTATTTGTACTTTCACACCCACAACAATACTCCCTCTTTCAGTCCCCTGGTGCGTCTGGAATCTGTTATCATTCCCCGCTCCAGCTCGGTTAAAGTACTAGGCTTAACACTTACAGAAAACCTTGACTGGTTCACCCACTGTGATCTCGTTGCAAACAAAATTCTAACAGGCTGTTACTTAATTAGAAAGCTGAAACCAATCGTCCACCCCCATGTACTTTTACTTGTCTATTTCGCACATATCAACTCTCACCTATCATATGGCCTGCTGTTTTGGGGAGGTTCTCATCATGCCCATAGGATCTTCATTCTCCAAAAGAGAGCCATTAGAATCATAGCCGGTGTCTCAAGATGGCACTCATGTAGGGATCTTTTCAAAAAGCTTGGAGTTCTTACACTAGCATGCACCCTCATACAAACAGCTGCTATATTTGTCCGCTCCAACGTAAATCTCTTTCCTCTTAATGAGTCAGTGCACTCCCATAATACCAGAGCCGCCCTCCACATCCACCTCCCAGCCCACAATCTGTCTCTCTTTTCACAAGGCCCGGAATACTTAGCCTCCACCCTCTATAACAAACTTCCAAACCCCATCAAAACCTGCCCCACACTACATTCCTTTAAACATCACCTTAAATTATTCCTCACTGCCAAAAGTTTTTACTCCATTAGAGAATACCTCAGTGAGTGAATCTCCTTACTTCAACTGGCTTAGGCCTATGCCGTGGCCTAGTATTAATCACCTATTCTCAAATTTATTTGTGTACTGGGTAACTCTCTGGTATTATATTGTACTCCTATTAATAGGTACTGACAGTCCAAACCAGTGTGCCTGGTATGGCTAAATTAGTATGTATATATTTTGTATATTTGCTTAGTGCTTAATGCTTAATGTAGCTCTTTTCATTGTATATTACCTAATTGTATAATACCTAATTTAGTCACTAGGCCTATCCTAGTTTAACATAATCTTGACGATGCCTATATGTATACATTGTATAGATCAAATGGTAAATAAATACTCTACTCTACTCTACTCATATGTGAGGCCGTGCTACATTGGACGACTCGTTTGAGCTAATGCTTATGCCCAACATCTGACTCCCCCGACACGACACGTGACAGTACGTCTTCCCCAAAAGGAAGCAGCTTTTCCTCCCTTAATGTATCAAATGACGAAAGCTGCGGTAGTACACAGTCGAGTGTTGATGAAGAGGAGACTCCCCGAAAATTGGCTTTGCGAAGTAGACTAGAAGCAACAACTAGTAAACTAGCAAGAAAACGAACAGAATTGTTTTCTCTTAAAAAAACGAATCCATAAAGTGACAGAGGCAGAGGCGTTGCAAACAATGGGTTTGTTTGTTGAAGGGTCGCAGTTGACACTGGTTGCCAAGATGCTTCGATCACCAGATGACAAATCACCGTGGTCAAAGGACCAGCAAAACTTACTCTGTCTTTTTTTTTACAAATCCCCGTCTCTATATAAATACATGCGCGAGCAGTTAAGCTTCAAGTTCTCAGCCTACTCTACGCTCATCCGATGGATAAACGTAATGACCCTAGTCTCTCTGACAGTGTACGAGAAACTTTCCGTGAAAGTAGGATGTATGGAGCCTGACCAGCAAGAGTGCGTGATGATGTTTGGCGAGATGGCGATAAAGAAGTGGCTCGAGTATGATTCGCGACTTGATCTGGTCGATGGCTTTGAAGACTTGGGTCTGCTAAGAAGGAAGCCATATGTTGCTAAGCAGGCATTAGTCTTCTTAGTTAGAGGTTTGAAACAAAACTGGAAACAACATGTGACTTACTTCTTGTCATCCACTTCAGCCAAACACATCGATTGATTGGATATTGCTAAACGTCTCATATTTAAAGGCCCAGTCTTGTCTTGAAGTCGTAACAGCTATTTTCTTCCATGTACTGTTCTACGTACGTAGCAAAAAGAATTTTCAAAATCGGTTGAACGAAATCGGATTTATTTACATTACAACTGAGGCGTGCTAAGACTACGTGTGACGTCACAAAAATCTTCTTCAACAAACTAAATCAATTGCTTCAAAAGATACATAAAGAAAATAAAGTTACACTTATCTGTGGTGACTTTTTTAACATAGATCTGCTGAAAAACTCTCATGATAAAAATGACTTTGAATAGGGGTAAAGATGGCGGAGTGAGGTAAGTAGTGTCCAAGGTCGGTCCCGCAAAACGTAAAATGAAGTGGAATTAAAGTGCGTCTAGTGTAATGCGTGCGGTGAAATGGTGATTAAAGAAGGCAAGTTATAAAGTGTATACAAAAGTAACAGTTAGGCTCAATGATGGATGAAGAAACCAACAAAAGAATTACGGCGTCAGTCCTAGAAGCTCTCAAGAGTGAAAAAATTCTACAGAGCATAGCAGAGGCACTGTTGCCAGTTTTAGTCCCGATTATAATCAAGGAGGTGACTACAGTAATTCTGGATGAAGTAATCAAAGTAAAAGAGGTAATTGAACGTTATGACAACCGTATCCAGAAACGAGAAAATAAGCTAGAAATTAAGTCTGAACATAACACTGACTCAATTGAAAGATACGACCAACGCATCCACGAGCTCGAAAATAATTTCGATTCTAAGGCGAATGATCTGGAGCAATATGGTAGAAGGGAAAACCTCCGACTATTCGGTATTCCTGAGGAGCTCGACGAAGATACTGACAGTCTGGCCCTCAATCTACTTAACAACGAGATGGGACTGAAGATAGAACGAGATGATATAGCCCGCTCTCACCGGCTGGGCAAACTAAAGGAAGGAGGTCCACCGCACCCTATCATAGCTAAATTAGTTAGCTATTCGCGTTTAAAACCAAAGTGGCTGACCTCTGGTGGCGAAATCGTAAACTACCTTAGCCAGGATAACAACAATATGGCCGCTCTACCAGAGCTACCATAGCCAACTAGCTCCAAGTGACAGAACGATGAAAATGGAAGTTAAAAGGTTATGTGGAGCCTTTTAAAAAGAAGAAACATACAAGCAACACGTATTGTTCGGTTCCACTGTGTAATAATAGACAAATAAATGGATTAGGCATATCTTTCCATGTATTTCCCTCTGACACAAGATTGAGACTACTCATTGGCAAAGAGGTGTCAAAATGTATGCTGGTTTGCAAGAACGCATTTTTCATTTTGGTAGGTATTGTTGCATAGGCCTACATATTATAAATCACTTTTTGCTGTAGCCTAGGCTCTAGGCCCCCTAGTAACGTCGCCCAGTTCATGGCCTAGGCCCTAACTAGGCCAGACCTAACAGTTTACCTAGTAAGGCCCTAGGCCTAGCCCTAGTAGGCTAGGCCTATAAACCCTATAAACCCTAGATCCTAGGCTAGCCTAGGCAAGTGCTAAGCCCTAGGTCTAGGCTAGGCTAGGTAGGCCCTAGGTCGTATCTTGAGTGGGGCCTAGCCTAGGGGCTAGACCAAGGTCCCATCCCCAAGAATAGGGCCTAGCATGTAGGCCTAGGCCTAGATCCGAGCTGTAACTTCGGGGTAGGTCTAGGCTAGGCAAGGCCTACCTAGGCCTAGGGAGGCCTACCTATCTCCCAAGAATAGGCCTAGGCCCTAGCCCTAGGATCGACCTATTGTCCTTAGATCCATTTAGAATCTTTGGTCTATTAATGTAGCCTATGTTTTAAATAGGGTTTTATCACGCTCATGCCTTGGTATAATTAGCTGAGACACTAGGCTACTTACAGCCTGGGGCCTACGTAAATTAAATAAGTTGTGGTTGAGGGCCCGGCTAACGGTAGCTAAGCCTAGGCCCTAGTACTTGATTTGGTCAGAGGCCTACGCATAGAACCCTATGGCAAATTATGGTCCCTATAAGCCCCACCCAATTATATTGGAGATTGATAATCTTGACACGGTAATCTTACATTTTTGTATTTTCATTTACTCAGCTGAAATATCTGTCAGAAGACGACCCCGACACTCAAATTGCCATCTACAGTGCATGATAAAGCTTCAAGTGAGCTTCAACTGGCTGCTAAAGAACGCCGTGCAGATAGGGTTGCAGCCCGAAGATTCAAGACGGATCAAGACCGCAATGATGTTCAACCAGAGGATGCCAGGTAGGCCTTGCTTGTGAACAGTGTGGATGTGCAGTGAAGGGGGGTGGTGCTCCAGGAAGGGTTCAATTAGTCAAATGTTTTTAACCCAAATAGATCTAGGCCTATCCTACTTCCTTGATTTTTTTACATCGTATCATCGTATTCTATTTTTTGTCAGCTAGGGGAACTTGGGGTAGCCTAATACGGAATTGGGTTGAACAAGCCCTTATGAATTATGATCAAATGTTTGAAGATGTAAAATTTTGTAAAAAATTGTAGGCCTATGGTGCAACAGCAATGTTTGCCTGGCAATGCATTGCCATCGTTTAAATGGATAAGCAACTAATTGCTACTGCAGTGGCCATTCAATGTTGTATTTATTTGATGTGTTTTTATTTCTCCTACCAATATGCATATTTTAATGTTAACTGTCATCATATTCTTAAGCCTAATCCTAGTAGGCCTACAACGGTGATGTTCTCGACGCAAAAAATCTTTGCCATGGCCCAAGTATTTTTTTCCCCGCATAGAATATCGTGGATCTAATATGACAGTCGGCAGTCAATTTTTACTCAAACTCTACGACCTTCGGTGGTCAAAGAAATCTTAACGTGACATCATACCGTTTACCCATTGGTTTACTACGACTACGAGTAATATTGCCGAAATGGCAATTATTGCTAGCAATAGCAATTTTTACATCATCGTCTTTATGCATAATGGGAAATGCGTGTGTTCAACATGATGACAATTAATTACGGCAATGCATTGCTAGCAATAAGTTGCTCGTGTAGGCCTAAATGCTGCTTTTGATACTTCGAAAAAAGTGTAATTTGTTTCTTACAATGATTTAAAGAACTAATTTTCTTTTCTGACCAGAATTTCTAATTGTAATGAGGAATGTGTGTCTATTTTATCCCCGACATATGAGGGTACCTTATTACTATGAGCGGGGAGGGGGGGGGGGGTAACGTATGGGTAGGCCCTAGTGTCTTTACTTGGACATTGAGGGACAATTTTGACATTGTCTGAGAGGAAAATGTTTTCCTTGGCCTAATTACTCATTTCACCCCTGATTTTAAAACAATACAGTCATTTAGGGAAGAACTTTTAAAAAAGCCTAGGGCCCAATGAAAATCTTTGTTTTTTTTTAAGTTGAAAGTAAAAAAAAATTGTTATTGGCTATTACCCATCAAGTAAAAAGTAGGCAACACATTTTTTGTTTTCAAACCATCCTTTACCCAATATTATTTATATTTTCTACTTTGTCATAGGTTTATGCAGGGGCGGCTCGTGCATATGCGCACATACTCACGCGCACCCCCAAATATTTGCGACAAAATAAATAAATTTCAAATCCAATCTCAATTTCCAATTCCAATTCCAATTTTTCAATTTCAATTTTCAATTAATATTTTTTCATGGCTGGGCCAGAACATGCATATTCGGCAGTAGTAATTCTGCAGTCCGCTTTTCACCGACGCTCGCTAGCAATCCATTCATACTCGGAACTCGGCTCGAATCTCAACACATTCCTTGTGCGGAGACATTCTTACCATACTCCCATAAGAGCCATGCTTTAGTTTTGAAAACTACCTGGTTTTTTTAACGTGGTTTTTACAGCAAATGTTCTCACGAGCGTAGAGGCCTCCGCCTGCGGCAGGCCGGCCGGCCAGCCATCGAAGGGAGGGGGTGGGGTGGAGGTCTGTCAGTCGCCAGCTTACATTCACAACGGTAACCTGTGTTTTCTTGTAATGTCGTGTGTTGTGTGTTGTCGTGTGTTGTGTTCATCAGTGCCGTGTAGGTGTATGGATTTTGTTTTAAAACAATGAACATTGAGTGGTGAGCAGGGCGCGGGTCGACGAAGTGGAGATGGGAGAGAAAATCTTTGGGTATGAAATTTTACAATTTTACATAGTATTATTTTACTTTAAAAACTTGTTTTATCGGTAGAGGGAATTTTATCTGTGACCACCTGAATATTGTAGTATATTACTATAAAACAGCATGTCGGTAAACATAAAAGGAATTTGGCGAAGTCTAAAGCCGGCAGAACACACGGACAGGGGATCGAACTCGCGTCTCATAAGGAGTTTTCATTGTAACAATTGCGTTCTGGTTTACAATTTGAGGGCAAGATACTCCCTGAAATCACGTTTCAGGCCATCAAACATAATGCAGGTCCCAAAAAATTTTTCGCCTTCGGCGAAAGTGCCTCCGGCGGCTGGGGCTTCGCCCCAGACCACAGCTATTCCACGCCACCTCGTTACGAGGAATAATATTTGCATCTGTGCACCTCCACAATCTGGGCCCACGAGCCGCCCCTGGGTTTATGCAAATATGTTTTAAAGTTAATATCATACCTTGTGGTGTCTTGCAATGTAGGACAATAATTACAATTTTGTGTTAAATGGAAAACACAAAGTTTACAACAATTTGAATCTTACCTAAAAAAAAAAAACACAAAAATGCCAAATAATTAATTTTGCCTGAGGGCCTATTTTGAAAGCCAATATGTGTAGGTCTATGTGATAGCACTTAACCATTTACAGTAGGCCTATATCTTTTCAGTTATGGTTAAATTTAGGTCATAGGCCTAGGACAATGTATAAATTTGTTCCAAATTTCTCTACGTTCCCCTTTGTAGGAATTTAACGATATGCATATTCGCATTTATAAAGAAATCAATTAGTCTGGAGTTTTACTCGGCTCACGACTAAGGTTAGGTCGGAAGGTCTACATCTATTAGGGATATTGTATGTCGACCTTTCGAACAAGAATGGGAAATGGTAGCCTAGGTTCCTGGTCCTATTTCATCATGAAGTCTGCACATACCTGTATTACAATGTGTTATGTTTTTTCAGGGAATGTTCGGCAGGGTGTGCTGGCGCTGATCTACTCAACAAATCACCTCATGAAATTGCAGTAGAAGCCTTAATGGAACTGCGGAATGCCTTCGGTAGCCAGGCCAAGTCATGCGAAGCTATCGGGGAACATGCCAAAACCTATGCTGACATTGCTGTCTAAGTATCATCCATGATTCCTCAACAGAAGACCACCTTCATCTCCATGATCCATAGTGATGCAGCACTGACAGGTATAGGAACATTACTCCAACTAGAACAACTAAGCCAAGCTGCCGAAATGCTCCCAAGATTATGAAAGCGACTCTTTCCATCTCGACGTCACTGAGCGTATTGCTATAACCAGGGTTAAAATTAAGCTTAATTAGAGCTTTTCGTGCATTTATGTTATATTTGGTGTTTCGATAACAATAGCCATTAACTATTTCCATTTAACTTTAAAAATGTTATCTAGCTCATTAAAGAAATGATAATTTGGCCAGAAAAACTAGATATTGTGGACAACATGCCAAAATGTTTTAAAAATTCCGCAACACTAGAATAGTTCTAGACTGTACAGAGTGTGCAATTGAAGCTCCAGCATGCATCAATTGCAGAATCAGTACTTGGTCACATTACAAAGGCAGAAACACTGTGAAATTTATGGTAGGTGTTGCTCCAGAAGGGCTCATTACATTTTGTAGTGCTAGATATGGGGGGAAAGCATCCGACAAGGCAATTTATCTACAATCAGACTTGATGAACAAGCTTAGGCCTATTCCTCATGTTGATCAATTATGAGTGATAAAGGCTTCTTGGTCGAACATGAATGTGCTATGAAAGGCATTAAGCTAATTCGACCACCATTTTTAGGTAAAGCTAAACAGTTTTCTGTTTTTGAGGGCCAACGTACAGCTGACATTGCACAAGCCCGTGTTCATGTCAAACGTTCAATTCAAAGAATTAAAATGTATAAGATCCTTAGCACCCAACTGTCATGGAACCTTGTAGCTTATGCAGATGAGATAATCACAGTTGTTACAGGCTTAGTAAATATGCAAAACCCTATTCTTGATATTGATAAATTTTAGGATTTAGTTCAAAGGTACCCACAGGTATTGTTCACTATTGTTGGAAATAGGCTAGCCTAGTCAAGCGAGAGGACAGTGCAGGAGGAGGGTTGTTTTCAAATTATATGTACACAAGTTTATTGTATCAATCCTCATTAGGTAGTTTACTTTTTTCTGCAGTAAAGGTCATATTGAATTGGTAATTATTTTTTATATTTAGATTAGGTATATGTAGATAAATTGCCAATGCAATAGGCAGGAGTATATTGGTGTGAGATATTTTTTAGAAAGATTCAGTAAGAGACGTGATTTGCGAGACCCAAACAGCTGTTTTGACGACGCCTACAATTTTGGACCCACAGCAACCATTTACGTCAACTTTTAGTTAGTTAGTTATTAGGGTTTAAGGGCACACAACACTAAGGTTATCAGTGCCCGTATTCTCTTATATAATGGCATGTTGTTTTTAAATCTTATTGTACAGTTGTGTTGTTTTGTGTTTTTTTTTTTTTTTTTTTCTTTTAACTTTTAGTACCCCAACATCAGCACTTTCAAGTTTTGCCATTCCATATAATAAATTTTTTCCAGCCACAAAGAAAAAAAAGCACACTAAAACTAAAGCCATGACTTCAGGGCCCGGATCCACAAAGAGGAGTTAATTTTCGGAGTTAAATCCATTTAACTCCCATTTTTTACTCCTGTCTAACTACCAAAATTTAGTTCGACTTTTAACTCCGATTTCCGAATCCACAAAGCGGAGTTAAGTTTGGAGTAAGACGGAAGTAAAATAGCTCCCACTAGTGATGACGTCATAGATTACGTCATGGAATTGAGCCAATGAGAACACAGCTTCCATATTGAAACCAATAGAGAAGAGTTTTATTAAAAACTTGTTTTGGAACGAATTTCAAATCATCATAATAATTTTAAAAGCCAACTGCTGTAGAAGACTTTGTAGGCTTAGGTCTAGAGTAAGACTAGGCTAGCCTATCCGCTAGACCCTACAAGACCTGCCTTCACATTTTGAGGTTAAACCTGTAGGCCTAGGACCTTGGCCCTAGCCCGACACAAGGCCAAGCATGGCCTAGAGTCTGGTAGACCTAACAAAAGGCTTGGCTAGGCTAAGCCTAGACCCAAGAGTTTGTTGCTTAGGCTCAGGCCTAGCAAAGCGTTTGAAAACTTCGTTTAGTCCTATCCCACGGCCCTAGGGCCTAGGCCTACCACAGACCCTAGGATAGCCTAGGGCCTAGCGCCTAGGCCAAGGCTAGGCCTATACGGACTAGGGAAAAGCACTGGGCCTTAGATTATTCAATCTCAGACTCAGGGCCTACCTTATTCAAATCTGACGATTGGGCCAGCACCCAGCATCTCTCACTGGGTAGGGGCCAGGCCTAGGCCTACCCTAACCCTACTTCGACCAGCAACTGGACAATCTCTTGGCAAAACCACGTCAAAATTCGTCTGTAGATGTACTGTCTAGTGCCTCAAACAAACCGTAACATATTTTGATAGACTGACAGTGAAAATAAACCAGTATTTTGATGTCAAAGCCTCGGCAGTCGGTCTAGGCCTACTGGCCAAGACATCTTGCGACGTCTTGTTTACAAACAAATGTCCGTGCCGATCGATAGGCCTAACCTAACCTGAAACAGCGCGGGATGTTACTTGTATTCCAAACGCGGGAATAGTTGTAACACGCAAAATACAAATTTGTCATTGTAAATTTGAATGTAAAATCAAAATAATATTGATATTTAGTAAAAATTCATCATCAAAGATCTGAGGTGGTGACGGTCGGCCATTTTGAATATTTTAACTCCTAATAAAAAGCAGGAGTTAAATTTGGGAGCTAAATAACTCCGAAAATTGCTCTACTCTCTTTTGTGGATACCGAATTGGGAGTAAAGTACGGCTTACTCCTAAATTTAACTCCGATTTCGGTTAACTCCCCTTTGTGGATCCGGGCCCAGAAGTAAACGAAATGGTAAGAAATCTTGGATTGATTGATTGATTGATTGGATATTGCATAACGTCTCATATTTATGCACTTTGGCTAATCGAGACGAAGTGGTTAGTTATTAGGGTTTAAGGGCACACAACACTTAGGTTATTAGTGCCCGTATTCTCTTTTAGAGTGATGTGTAATTTTTTAATTGTATTATACAGCTTTGTTGATTTCAGATATTTAAAAACATATTATATTCCAGATTCATCAGATAAAATTTCTTTTAAATAAGGTTTTAGTTTAAAATTATTCCTCTCGTCCATGTGTTGGGGACATTCTACTAAAATGTGCTTAACAGTTAAAATCTCACCACACTGCTCACATAGGGGTGGATCTTCGCCTCTTAGAAGGTATCCTTGAGTGAGATGTGTGTGTCCAATGCGTAGACGGGTCAGAACAACCTCTTCGCGTCGAGAAGAGCGCCTTGAAGAGATCCAGGGTGTTACATCGTCTTTTATTTCACGAAGCTTGTTAATTTGCATGATATGCCATTCTTTGCACCACTTTTCTTTAAGTTTGAGTTTGAAGAATGCTTTTAGATCTGGCGTTACAACTAAATGGCAATCAACTTGTGTTTTGTAACCTGCTTCTTTGGCACTTTGGTCGGCGACATCATATCCTAAAATACCAGAATGACCAGGGACCCAACAAAAAACTGTTGATTTTTGATTTGCAGCAAGTTTCGACAATATTAGGCGTATTTTATTAATTAATGGGTGTGAAGTGTAAATTTGGCAAATAGCCTCTAGTGAACTTAAAGAATTAGTGCACACTAAGAATTTGGAGTCCTTACTATCAAGAGCAAACAGGAGGCTTTGTAGAATTGCAAACAGTTCTGCATTGTAGACGCTGTATGTGGAATGAAGTTTAAAGTTGAAGTTGTTGCTCTCCGTTGTAAAGGCAGAGCCGGCTGAATTGTTCACTTTTGAACCGTCTGTAAAAATATTTCTGAAATCATTGTAGTTGTATCGGATTTCATTGAATAGTGCTTGATATTGTATGTTTGATGTGGTGGCCTTTTTGTGTTTTGAGAGCTGTGTTATGCAGCATGGTTTGTTAAGTGTCCAAGGTGGGATTGCCCCATTTGATTGATAGAAAACCAGGGGAAGTGTAATGTTTAAGGCCTGTAGTAGTTCCAGAGAGCGGATGCCCACCGGTTTCGAGGCCTTCAGGCGAACTTCATACCGATTTTGAAATGGAGGGTCGAAAACCGCTTTATAGGTGGGGTTTGTAGGAGATCCTTTTAATGAGGCGATGTAATTAAGCATGAGACGAAGTGAGGGACGAAAGGGGGTCACGCGGGGGTACAAGGGGTGGACAGGCCTGTGCTGGCCAGAACCAGCCACAAGCGTGTGGGGAGGGCAGGGGTTCCCCCACGTCGTGGTCTTCTCCGTCTGTTTCATCATCCGTCCGTGTTGTCATTGTCGTCGCCGTCGGGGAGGTAGTGTGCTAGTATAGGGAACCTAAGTTTTGAAGGCGGGAAGGAAATTGGTTCTCTCTGGTCTCAGCGCCCATAAGAATTAGCATGGTACGAAAATGTAACTCGCCGTATCTTTTGACTCGCGCAAAAGAAATCTAAACCAATACCATCGCAAGATGCATGATTTTGTGATGAAGATGATGGCATTCTACTTTGCTCGATGACGCTTCCTAAATTCAAACTATTATGAGTTAAATTGACCCATGTTTGCGCGCTGTCGCAAATGTACTCGGTCTGAGCGGCAACCTAAGCGAGACGCAGCCACGTTGTGTGCAGCTGTGGCATCCTCGCATACCACGCGCCTGTCCATGGTTGCTAAATGTACTTCGCATTCAAGAGTTTGTTGGCACATTAAAGGATATTTTATTAGTAATGTATAATCTAGTACAACCCAGTGACCTCACAGTAGCCACAAAGCAAGTCGGATACCAAATGTTATGCTGATGCTACGGACAAAATGTTTTTACGTGCTTTTTCATGAGCAGTTTGGAAGGTTTGGCAACAGTGTAAATGTAGAGTTCACTTCAACTCAAAACAAATGTAATTAATATTTGTGATAGAGCAGAGTTATGTATATCCACGCAAAGAGGAAAGATTATATTTTCTTACAGTATGAATATAATTCCGGTCCGTGGTCTGGTTCTCGCGCTATCGCTTACGAAACATTTAGCACGGGTTAATCGCCTATACCATGCTGACCGGAGAGAACCGGACAACGCCCACTTAGGTTCCCTATAGCATTAGTGCCAAACTTTAACCCAACCTCAGTTAATGGTGATTTTGAACGGGCTGCCCTGAACGCCTACAAGGCAGAGTTTAACCTCGTTAAGCTGAGAGGGTGTCACTTTCATTTCAGCCAGTGTGTTTGGCGCCAAATACAAACTCATTGTGCTATCTTTGAACGATACGTGAATGACGGAGAGTTTGCATTGCAAATAAGAATGCTAACTGCACTCGCATTTGAACCGTCAGTCGATGTCATTAACGCATTTGATGAAACAATATAAAAATTAGCGCTCGAAATTCAGTTCACTCAGTGTTTACATTATTATTATCCCAAAATTTCCACATAATGTCTGTCGCCTGACGGCTGACACGGACGTTTGGTCCAGCCTAAACAAATTTAAATATATTTTCCTGTTATATTTAAGACCATCTTTGATTTAGCTAACATTTCAGTCATCCGTAAGAGAAAGATACACTGGCCAGGCAAGCAATAAAAAATGCATGTGACATACACCTGTAAATTTAATTACAGCAATACATCTATAATGGAAGAAGCAATTTACTTAACAAGATTATGTTTTTATAAATTTTCCAGATGACAACCAGTCGTACGCAGATTCAGTGAAGGGGAAGGGAAAGGGGAAGGGGAGCGTACATCCGTACTCAAGAATGGACACTGCCCCTGCCCCAGTTCCACAAGGCGGGCCACGTGCCCAAGCGTAAGTTTAAATAATTTAAATACTATCAATAGAGGCAGGAGGAAAAACAGATACATTTATTACTGAAGAAGAAACTGAAAATTTTTAAGTTTCTCATAAGTACCTATTTCATTGCTTTGACTATATAGGCCTAAAATAGAATGGAGGAAATCCCACATGCACAAACGGTGGTGTGAATAGAAACGAAATTTCCCAAATTAAATAATTCGTACTTCCCGCACTTTTTAAACTATTTAATTGATTGGATATTGCTTAACGTCTCATATTTATGCATTTTGGCTAATCAAGACGAAGGGAGGGACGTAAGGAGTGACGCGGGGGGACAAGGGGTGGACAGGCCTGTGCTAGTCAGAACCAGCCACAAGCATATGGGGAGGGCATGGGTTCCCCCACGTCGTGGTCGTCTCCGTCTGCGTCTCATCCGTCCGTGTTGTCATTGTCGTCGCCGTCGGGGAGGAAGGTTAAGGGAAGGGGAATTTTGATTGAATATTGCTTTACGTCTCATATTTATGCAACCTGGCTAATCGAGACGAAGGGAGGGACGTAAGGGTTGACTCGGGGGGACAAGGGGTGGACAGGCCTGTACTGGTCAGAACCGGCCACAAGCATATGGGGAGGGCAGGGGTTCCCCTACGTCGTGGTCGTCTCCGTCTGTGTCATCATCCGTCCGTGTTGTCTCTGTCGTCGCCGTCGGGGAGGTAGTCAAAGGGAAGGGGTTCCCCGACGACGACCCAGATTGATTGGATATTGCTTTACGTAGAGCTCGCCATTAGTTTCAGGGAGTAAAACTCCCCTAAACACGGGCTAAACCACGAGAAGGTTGCGAGTTGGAATTTGATGGCCCGTGAGGATGTTGGATGGATAGGATGGGTTTAACTGGGTGGGAACGGTGGGGCGCTTGTTGCAGAGAGAGCCGGCAAGTATGGAGAAGAAAAAAGTTAAAGAAGAAAATTAATATGAGTAAGGCTGTGTGAATGAAGAAAATTGTGATAAGAATTGGATTGGATATTGCTAAACGTCTCATATTTATGCAACTTGGCTAATCGAGACGAAGGGAGGGACGTAAGGGATGACGCGGGGGGACAAGGGGTGGACAGGCCTGTGCTGGTCAGAACCAGCCACAAGCATATGGGGAGGGCAGGGGTTCCCCCACGTCGTGCTCGTCTCCGTCTGTGTCATCATCCGTCCGTGTTGTCATTGTCGTCGCCGTCGGGGAGGAAGGTAAAGGGAAGGGGAAAGTTCCCCGACGACGACCCAGAGCTCGCCATTAGTTTCAGGGAGTAAAACTACCCTAAACACGGGCCAAACCACGAGAAGGTTGCGAGTTGGAATTTGATGGCCCGTGAGGATGTTGGATGGATAGGATGGGTTAAACTGGGTGGGAACGGTGGGGCGCTTGTTGCAGAGAGAGCCGGCAAGTATGGAGAAGAAAAAAGTTAAAGAAGAAAATAAATATGAGTAAGGCTGTGTGAATGAAAAAAATTGTGATAAAAAGTTGCGCGTGAGCTCTCTCTGCAACATGCACCCCAACCCGCCAGAGCTCGCCCTCAGTTTTGGGGAATACGCTACTCCCCTACTCACACGCCAAACCACGGGAAGGTGTCGAGTTGGACTTTGAAGGCCCATCAAGATACAAAATTTGGTCAAGGCTGATCAATGATAATCAATAAACTCTAAATTTAGTTCTTGTTGCTATTACAGCAACATGTTTTCTCTCTCAAGCTGTTATTGAAATACTATCTAAAGATCTTTGCTGAATCTTTGCTGAACTTTAATTCATTAATAATGAATACTAGGTCTAAATGTGTGGAGGCACTCCCACTTATTGATTAATTGATTGGATATTGCTCAACGTCTCATATTTATGCAGCTTGGCTAATTGAGACGAAGGGAGGGACGTAAGGGATGACGCGGGGGGATTATTATTTATTTATAAAGTAACAGACAAGCAATGAGACACAAAAAGAAAGTCCTGCTCACTTTCACAAAACTTTAAACTCAATTTCGGTTTTTGATTGGATTGGATATTGCTTTACGTCTCATATTTATGCAACTTTGCTAATCGAGACGAAGGGAGGGACGTAAGGGATGACGCGGGGGGACAAGGGTGGACAGGCCTGTGCTGGTCAGAACCAGCCACAGAACCAGCCACAAGCGTATGGGGAGGGCAGGTGTTCCCCCACGTTGTGGTCGTCTCCGTCGAGGAGGTAGTCAAAGGGAAGGGGTTCCCCGATCTTATATAATTCTCGATGATGTTTGGCTGTACATCAGCTACATGCAGTAACATATTTTCCAAAACTCTTGGATGGGCGAGTAAAATACAAATTTTAAACAACATGCCGAAGTGCTTTTCTCAGTAGAAAAAGGTAAGGGTAGTTCTGAGCATGCCAGAGACGAAGCCAGGAGGTTCCTAATTACTCCTTAAACACAAACAGGTGGCGCCCACATCATGTTACCGTACCCCTTATAAAGAGAAGAACATTGCGTGCAGTGACAAAACACGTCCGCCTGTGTGTGGTGTCGCCGAGTAGTTGTATGAACTTGTAACGCGACAGTTGTCGCATTACATGTTAACCGCCACTCTTGATATCAGCTGTTGGCATAACCACAGTAGGGGTGACTACATTTCCCCTGAAAGATGACGGAATGTTGAACCTGATTGGTCGATGATGACATCACGTACGCGTTCAGCGAGATGAGGCTTTAAATACCTCGCGAGGAGTCAGTCGACGGACGGGCGAGATTGGAGCAAGTTGCCCGATAGTGGTTTAGTTTTGTTTGGGGTCCCGCGTTCGATGTTTTGGAGCCCATGAGAGTTTGTTCGAAAGAAACCCAGCGAGAGCTACAACAGCTGTGGACAGCTAACCGACACACCAGCCCTAGTCCCTGAAACCTTCCAAGTTGTGTGGCGGGATCCTGAGGCAGGATATCGACATCTGTTTGAGCCCCAGAAGGAAGCAACGTTGGCGTCTGGTCTGGAGGAACCATTATTGATTGGATATTGCTTTACGTCTCATATTTATGCAACTTGGCTGATCGAGACGAAAGGAGGGACGTAAGGGATGACGCGGGGGGACAAGGGGTGGACAGGCCTGTGCTGGTCAGAACCAGCCACAAGCATATGGGGAGGGCAGGGGTTCCCCCACGTCGTTGTCGTCTCCGTCTGTGTCATCATCCGTCCGTGTTGTCTTTGTCGTTGCCGTCGGGGAGGTAGTCAAAAGGAAGGGGTTACCCGACGACGACCCAGAGCTCGCCATTAGTTTCAGGGAGTAAAACTCCCCTATTCACGGGCCAAACCGCGAGAAGGTGTCGAGTTGGAATCGATGTCGATTAGAGCAAGTTGCCCGATAGTGGTTTAGTTTTGTTTGGGGTCCCGCGTTCAATGTTTTGGAGCCCATGAGAGTTTGTTCGAAAGAAACCCCGCGAAAGCTACAACAGCTGTGGACAGCTAACCGACACACCAGCCCTAGTCCCTGAAACCTTCCAAGTTGTGTGGCGGGATCCTGAGGCAGGATATCGACATCTGTTTGAGCCCCAGAAGGAAGCAACGTTGGCGTCTGGTCTGGAGGAACCATAAGCCGTTCCTATAGAGTCCAGAAACCACAGCCAGGTTTGAGTGTCAGTGAGAGGGAGTTGGGTCACGGGTATGTAAACTATCTTCATTGCTAGTCCACCTTTGACGCCGTGGACGGTGAATGAGTCACGCGAATTATCCGAATTATCCGCCCGCAAAAAATTGCTCTGGAACGCCTCACTAAAACAGGCTGCCACCTCTTTGGGGTCCGACACGGTTCTTCCCCCTACCTTGAAACTCGCGGCATCATTCGGAGTAGTTGCCTTGGAATTAATGTTGCGCCAGAAAAACTTTCTGCTGTCTGCACCTCGCCCAAGTCCCCACATCCAGTTGTCCTTGGCCGTCCGAAGAGCCACTGTGTTGATCTTCTGGCAGCAAGATAGGCCTCTCTTGCGTCTCTCAATTTGGTTTCCCGCCATCGGGCAAACAGTCTGTCCCGGATGTCGATCATCTTTTTAATGCTCTTGCTTAGCCAAGAATGGAGTCGGCGCTTGTCCCCCCTACTCTCCTCTTCGGAACAAGCTCATCTGCGCACTCAAAGACGATACGCTTCCAGTTTTCCCAGGCTTCATTGACGTCTTCCAGCTGCAGCACCCCCGGCATTCGTTCAGAAAGCGTTTCGTTCAAGGCCTGCCAGTTTGCTTTATTGTAATCAAGAACATCTCGGGCTGCACTCACAGGACGGATGGCAGTCAGTGAGAGATTGGATTGGATATTGCTTAACGTCTCATATTTATGCAACTTGGCTAATCGAGACGAAGGGAGGGACGTAAGGGATGACGCGGGGGGACAAGGGGTGGACGGGCCTGTGCTGGTCAGAACCAGCCACAAGCATATGGGGAGGGCAGGGGTTCCCCCACAGTGAGAGTCAGTGAGAGGGTGGCCAGGACAGCGTCATGGTCGCTCACGCCAGGCACCACCTCCACCACCTGGGCGCATTGCAGAGCAGCAGGTCGATTGTCTTCTCACTCGTGTTGGTGATTCGGGTTTGTTCAGTGACCAGTTGAGAGAAAGCCAGTTCAGCGAAAGCAGATATAAAATCATTGGTGGTTCTGCCGCGCCCTTCTGGTGGGTCCGAACGCCAGCACGTGTTGAGATTAAAATCGCCAAGCAAGAGGCAGCCATCGAAACTTGGCTGCACAGCAGCAACTAAGTCCAGGGAGTGCAGAAAGTCGGCGTTTTGGGCTGCATCTGAACATGGCGGACGGTATGCTGACCCCACGAGAAGGCGCAGGTTGCCGACTTTGATTTCCGCCCAGACAATTTCAGCCCGGCTCTCGAGGTGACCGAGGCGCTTTGGTTGCAGGTGCGGTCGAATCACTAGAAGAACGCCGCCACCGCGGCCGGCCTCTCTGTCCTTCTGCAGGACGACGTAGTCTCTTGGAAGGAACTCGTGGTTTTTGACGTCCGGAGTCAACCAAGTCTCATTCACCGCACAAATATCAGCCGAGTGGGACAGCAGAAAAGCATCGATGTCTGCAGCTCGTTTACGGTTTACTATATTAGAATAGCATTCAGTTGCTATATTATTAGCTATGTTTGAAGGGTAAAAGTTTGAAAATAAAATCGCGGGAACGTGAAAATGTCTAGTTTTAGAACCTTATACAAATCAAAGCAATCGAATTATATACTATTTGCGAGTAAAGCTAGTTGCTAGTAAAGCAAAAAATGATTTTTTACACAGGTAAACTTTGAAACAAAATTGTTGCTTCCCAGGACAATTAGCTAGGTGATTGGCTGAACGCGTGACAATGGCCAGCAATAAAACATATTATGTTAGTAGCTTATTTTAAGCTACTGGTTAGAATATGAGGTTTTTATTATTAAGACACGTAGGCCTACCTACATCATATTGTAAGTAGCCTGTAGTGAAGTCATTATGAGCCACGTATGTTGCCCTAAGTGGGTAAAGGGCACAAGTGTAGGGTGGGCATACAGAGGCCTGGAGGTAGATGAAATGAGACAGGCCTAGAATTAATAAAAAATTAAACTTCAACTTGAACTTTGTTTAGCATAGTACAGGCCTTCATGGAAATGTAGCTAGTAGGCCTAGGTTGCCTAAATGTGTAGACAATATCAATATAGCATTACTGCCAAGTGCCAATACCATAAGGTCAATACCGATCACTATCAGTCACCCCAACATACACACATCTGCCATGTATTGTTGGCCTTGGCCTATATTTCATTACTAATATACTGCAACTTAAATACTCTAATAGAACCCTAAAATGCGTAAGGTCTCTACCGGTTAGAATTATATCGTGACTAAATAAGATGTACTGTATTTTAAACTGTATAGAGCGGGAGCGTTTGGCACAATGTAATCAATAAACCTGTGGTATTCATGCAACGCCTTGAGGGTTAACCAATATTTATGGTTAACCTAGAGTTCGTTGAATCATGAATATTTTAATATTTGATGTTTATACTGAGCCTGTGAGTTGAAGATGTCATATTTGATACTCATACAGGAGGGGGGGTTCCTCACTACTGGTGATTGGAAAGAACAATCTTTATTTCATCATGATTAGGTAATTGCACTAGACTTGTGAATTTGTCTACTAGCTTACTGTGTGAGAAATCTGAATGAGACCAATTAATCAACGTATCCTTAAGGATCTGGTACTTAACATTTTTCAAATCCTGGCAGTTGGCAACAAAATTCCTAGCTTCTCCTGTCAATTTAAGTTAAGTTATAATAGCCAATTGTACAGTAGTCCATAAGCTATGATTGCAATCTGTTCCAATCTTTCAAAAAATTGTTTGACCTGTATGCCTTTGGGAAAGCCAGAAAATTCAGGAACCAGGCTTAAGTTTTGAAAGTGAAAAATCTGAGGTTTTTCTTTTGTTGGCAGGACCTGAGTGGCCGATCCTGTGGAAGGTGTGGCGGGACGGTCTTGAGTGAGGAGAGGAGTTGTTGGAGCAACAGAGGGGCCTGGTAACGGAAGAAGAGTGGGGGAGGAAAGCAGCTGATAGATAAGATAAGATTTATTCTTCAGCAGTTAAACTAAAAACCTCACCGGCAACATCACCACTCCAACCTCCATTTCCAACGTGCCTACCAGTACTGACGCAAGAAGAGAACAGAACAGACAGAATAGACGGAGAACAACACTGAGATCACAAACACTTGACTGAGTAGCAACAAAATCTTTCAGTCTTGACGGAACAGACATTCTCTTTAAGATAACAGACGTCTATCTGAACCACATTAAGAAGAAACAGAAGCCAACGCCATTTGCTGTGGAGGCCGAACAAGAGCGGAACTAAGAGCGGAAAAAAGCACAGCACATAAACATAGTCGACGCTCTAATCACACATTGAACAGACAAAAAACTAGCACTTTCTGGACATCAACTCCTCAGGCTGCACAGACCAAACAGACGGAGCGCTTCTCTGACAAGCAGGACAAAATAAAGAGATAACAGACGTCTATCTGAACCACATTAAGAAGAAACAGAAGCCAACGCCATTTGCTGTGGAGTCCGAATAAGAGCGGAAAAAAGCACAGCACATAAACAGAGTCAACGCTCTAATCACACATTGAACAGAAAAAACCTAGCACTTTCTGGACATCAACTCCTCAGGCTGCACAGACCAAACAGACGGAGCGCTTCTCTGACAAGCAGGACAAAATAAAGAGAGAACTAAAACTTCAGATCTGGACTGGACAGACAACCTCCTGAAGTGACAAACATTAAACAGTATGATAAATGAGAACGAGGACACAGCAAAGACTTGAACAAGCAACACATACAGCAGCAGCAGAAGCTAACTCCATGCACTGTGGAGGCACAATGAGACCAGAGCAAAGAGCGCGGACAAAACACGTCCGCCTGGGACAAGAACAACAGACCGACTGCGAGGCGAGGCTCTCTGCTGTGAGCGTGCAGGTAGTAGTCAAAAGGTGCGGGGCGGCGAGGTCATATCGAAGCTGCACTTAAGGTGCATTGACTTTTTATCAAATCGTGTTGATGACAGTGGCGCATGTGCTATAAGGTGTGTAATTAATTGGTTGCAGGTGATATAAGAAAATATGTAGTGAGGCTCATCGTGACGACACTATATTGTCGCAGATATCACATTTTCAGCGATTTTTCTTTTAATATGGACTAACTTGTAAAATGGTGATTTCACCTCAAAAGCAATACTTGTAAATAAATACCGTGGCCATGAAATCGATCACCAGTTGGCAGAGACCAAGCATCCACGTTGCACGTCGACGAATCAGGGAAACAACTTATGGAAAGTAAACTATTTCCCTACTGACAGGCAAACAGCATAAAACAACGAAGACGGACACAAATTCAAAGAACAAAACCTATCAGTCTGGACAGAACAGACATTAAACTGACCACATTCAGCAGAATCAGAAGCCAACGCCTACTGTGGAGGCCGAACAAGAACACAACAAAGAGCGAATGCAGAACACATCCGCCTGCGACAAGAGCAACAGACTGACTGCGAGGCTAGGTAGCTGCTGCGCTTACTGTAGCCCGTGTAGACGGCAGTCAAAAGGTGCGGGGCGGCGAGGTCATATCGATGTGGCACGTTAAATGCATTGCAATTATTCAGAATCGTATGTTTGTTAGTAGCACATGAACTCCAAGATCTGTAATTATTGGATGTGAGCTAGAGATTTAAATGTGTAGTGAGGTTCATCGTGATGACACTTCATTTTTGCAGACATTACTATGAACATGGATTTTATTATCATTATGGACTAATTAGAACACAATGCATTCCACGTTACACACAACACCTGCAGGTAGATAGTAGATTGTAGCACGCTAGGATTTATTGACACACCGAGTTCAATCGACAGTGACAAGTAGAGGTTGATTGATTGAATTTCAGGCATCAGAATTTCATTCACTTCTACTTTTCACTGGACCAATGTGTTCAAATAGCATTCTCTCTAGAAATGGTTTATATGTCATGATGATTTCTGTGCAGAGACTATTTTTGTCCCAATTTTTCCCTTCCACCATATTGCACTGATAGCATGTATTGTCGAAAGGCTGATAGACAGTTATGTTTTGTAATACCTATAAAGGTAACAAGTTTACATTTATTCGAAATCCCTTGTGCCCTCAGGGACATGTTACAGGGAGGAGTAAAGCGGAAAGACGCCACTTTCTTGATGACAGAGTTGATAGAAAATATTGTGACGCTTTAAATAAAGGCTCAATGCAGGGACGTTGTGTTGCAAATGGTAGATAGCCAAGTCTCATCAATCAACAATGGGAGAACATGTTATAGAATGATAGGCCTAGGCTTACTTGATGAGAATTCAAATGATTTTATGAAGGCCAATATTTTTATTTGTCCGGAAGATGTTGTTTTGGCTCAAAGCACAATAGAGCAACATAAATGCCAAAAATGGATAGACAAGATGAAATTTAGAATATCTGCCAGTTCACAGGCTCACCGTATCAAGACAAGACGAAAAGATTTGGATGCCCTCGCCGAACAACTGGTTTCCCCAAAAACCATTCAAGGGAGATGAGGGTAAAGGTCCGGGACAAGGTTGGAAGAGACAGCTTCCAGGTTGTGTGAGGCGGGGGTTCCCCCATGTCGTCGTCGTCTCCGTCTGTGTCATCATCCGTCCGTGTTGTCATTGTCGTCGCCGTCGGGGAGGTAGTCAAAGGGAAGGGGAAAGTTCCCCGACGACAACCCAGAGCTCGCCATTGGTTTCAGGGAGAAAAACTCCCCTAATCACGGGCCAAACCACGAGAAGGTTGCGAGTTGGAATTTGATGGCCACAGGATAAAATTAGTGGGAGATCTGAAGGAGAGATTCAGAAAAGAATACCTCTCTGAATAAATGCAGTTCACTAAGCACAAAAATGTCAACAAATACAGATGGGGGCCTTGGTGTTCATAAACAATGAAAACAAGAGATTGCAGTGGCCCTTGGCTAGAGTGATCGATGTATTCCCTGGAAGGGATGGCTTTACAAGGGTGGCTAGACTGAAAACTCAGAATGGCAAATACACTCTCTCTATACAAAGGCTGCACCCTCTCGAGGTCCATGAGATGGAAGAAGCAGATATACTTATCACTAAGAGTGGGAGGAGAAGTAGGAAACTTGACAGACTAAACCCTCTTAATTAGGCGCCTTCCTACCACGCCCTTTCTCCACTTGCTCTGCTTTTCTAAAAACTCCTCATATGACCAGACACAAATCATGTTTTACCAAAATTCCTAAGAACTACCCCCTCCAAATGTCCACCAAACGACCCAATAACCACCCCCGCTTCAGTTGAGCCCAAGCGTTCGGAAGATGGACATCAAAGACGACTTCGAGAATATTCTGAAGGACGTTCGACGCAACCTGGCTGTGCCTGTGCCAGTCATGGTTTCGCCGATCCCCGCCTTCCGAGTGAAAGACGGATGACCTGGAAGCCGGATCCTGGAGAGCCTACACGCCGACCCTGTGCCGATCCCCGATCGCCAAGGGGTTGAGGTTATATCCCGACGACGTCGAGGCTATCCTGGCAAGCTTTGTCATGCCTGATAGACTGTCGCCCCTACCAGAAGAGTCTCCGACCACAATCCCGTAGTTGGTCAGTAAGTGGGAGTCCAAGTGGACTACCAGTCGCTCCTTAAAGCGTCCAGCCCCTGAAGGTGATCCCAGATGTCGACCCGCCAAGCGCATCATCAACAACGTCCTCCATGACCCGGTACAGGATTTCTTCGAAGCTTGTGACCTCCCCATCGTTAATCTATGGCCGGTAAAAGCGTCGAACTGGGAAGAACGCGATCAAACGTGTGCCGAAACCGGGCTCGAAAGTGAGATCGGGGATGAGCTCGGCTCATAATAAATAAATTATATGAACATAATATTGTATATTCCTTCCTTTTTCGTGTGACATCATATAACTAAGAACAAAGACAATACTGAACATGACTCACAATGAACAATTAATTATTATAAGTTAGTATTATCACTTTGTTGTTTGTATTTTTTTGGTTCTTCATTCTTAGTAATAGTAATCAACTTCATAGTAATTTTATTACATTTTGGCTATTGGCTTCCACTGCAAACGATGCTCGTGGCTCTTGAGTTGCTAGTTAATTGAATGCCATTTTACCTAATGTTCTGTTTTGTGTTTTTCTTGGTGAATATTAATTAATAAATAAACGAATATATGTTTAGGCCTACTATCAAAACAATTAATTGTATGAATAGGCTTTTCATTTGCCATGTTCAGTGTTTGTGCTGGACCATTGCCAAAAAAATAATGGTCGCCCTGTCATCACGTTCCATATCCAACATTAATTTGAGCGGTGTGTGCGTTTATCAGCACCAGTTATAAATCAACTTGAAGTGGTCGTTTAGGGACGTGTGGACTCCCTCGAACCAAAGTCTGAGAGAAACCCCTTCTTCTTTTGGATTTTAATGTTATTGTGGATAAACGAAACTTTTTTTCCTCTGATGAGTCAAAAATCAAGGATAGTTCAGAGATCCGAGACTTATGTGCACGATTACATTTGAAAAATCGTAAAGAGAGTAGGTATTGACCATTTATTTTTTACTCTGTTTGTTCCTATAAAATAGGCCTACATTTTGAACAAATGATTGCAATAATTCTAATATTTTAATGAAGATGTTACTATATGTGGTTTTGAAAAGTTAGATGATTATAGCTTAAGTATATTTAAACAAAAATGTGATTTGTTTCGAACCCAAGGATGTGTGCCCTTAACTTACATTGCAGTGCATGACTGCCTGGTTAAAGATTGTTTCATCAAGAATGTTTCCACTTTTTTGCTTTCACTTTGGGCCCTTGTGTGGCTCCTAGAGTCCACAGTCGTGTTTAATATGAAACGATATGTGACAACTTTGTGACGCGCACTGATACGGGGCGGTATTAGGCACCCACACATGGTGCCATTTCTCACCTGATAAACAATAAATTTTACCCCAGAGAAAATAGTGAGATTCGTATATAGACAATTGTGAAATAAGAATAATGGAAATGTTAGATGGAGGAAAGATAAGAGGAAAAAACTTAGCCCTAAGCCTATTGAATCAAAGGATTCAGATTCCGATGAGGAATGGGTGGCCAGTGGCGACACAGATGATGAAATTGATGACGAAATGGAAAATATCGAAGATATAAATGATGATGAGATGATGACACACCCAATGCACCTTATACAGCTAGCAGAGTTGTGGTGATTTCGAGATGTCACCCAGCCGTCACGAAACATGATGTGAACTTAAAAACTATCAAAATCGGGGGGTTTGGGGTACCTGACAACACATGCCAAATATGATTGGTGTACGAGCATTCTTTTTTGGTGAAATAATTACTATTGGTGATTGATTGGATATTGCTTTACGTCTCATATTTATGCAACTTGGCTAATCGAGACGAAGGGAGGGACGTAAGGGATGACGCGGGGGGACAAGGGGTGGACAGGCCTGTGCTGGTCAGAACCAGCCACAAGCGTATGGGGAGGGCAGGGGTTCCCCCACGTCGTGGTCGTCTCCGTCTCAAAGCACTAATCTCACATTGAACAGAATCTAGCACTTTCAGAACATCAACTCCTCAGGCTGCACTGACGGAACAGACGGAGCACAACACTGAGCAGAACAGAATAAAGAGAAAACTAAACTTTCTAGTCTGGACAGAACAAACAACCTCCTGAAGAAAGCAAACATTAAACAAAATGATGAATGAGAACGAGGACACAGTAAAGACTTACACAGCAACACATACAGCAGCAACAGAAGCTCATTCTGTGTACTGTGTAGGCCCAATGAGACCAGAACGAAGAGCGTGGACAAAACACGTCTGCCTGGGACAAGAACAACAGCCCGACTGCGAGGTGAGGCTCTCTGCTGTGCTGTGCGCGATGTGCGTGCCAGTTGTAGTCAAAAGGTGCGGGGCGGCGAGGTCATATCGAATTTTTGATTGGATATTGCTTTACGTTAGTCATATTTATGCAACTTGGCTAATCGAGACGAAGGGAGGGACGTAAGGGATGACGCGGGGGGACAAGGGGTGGACAGGCCTGTGCAGGTCAGAACCAGCCACAAGCATATGGGGAGGGCAAGGGTTCCCCCACGTCGTGGTCGTCTCCGTCTGTGTCATCATCCGTCCGTGTTGTCTTTGTCGTCGCCGTCGGGGAGGTAGTCAAAGGAAAGGGGTTCCCCGACGACGACCCAGAGCTCGCCATTAGTTTCAGGGAGTGAAACTCCCCTATTCACGGGCCAAACCGCGAGAAGGTGTCGAGTTGGAATTTGAAGGCCAGCTGCACGCAAGGTGCATTGATGTTTTTCAAATCGTGTCGATGACAGTGGCGCATGTGCTTTTAGGTGTGTAATTAATTTGTTCTGAGTAATATATGGAGATATGTAGTGAGGCTCATCGTAACGACACTATATTGTCGCCAATATCACATTTTCAGGGATTTTCATTTTACTATGGACTAACTGTAACATGGTGCATTTCACTTCAAAAGTACAATAGATTGGCCATGCAATCGATCACTAGTTGGCATTGCCTTGTCTGCATTGCTGTATGAATATGTTCATTAGTCAGCCATTTTTATCGAGACGCAACTTCTTTCAAAATCGCATACATAAAAATGCCACATGAGCTTTTAGATGTGTAATTTATTGTGGTTGAGGGATATTTGTATGTGTAGCATAGTTTATCGACACCCTTGTAGGTGATGATGGTTCGATTTCTATGGTGTTTGCAAACGACGACATGGCACGCGATGTCGTTACCGAAGCGGACGAGTGCCACGTAGACGGTACTTTCTACACGGCTACCCGATGCGCTCAAGTGCAGCAGTTGCTCACTATACAAATAAATGTAATTGAATTTAAACCTTATCAATGCATTTGTACGCTATATTCCATTGCTGCCCATTCATGTAACTAGTATTATTTATGTTAGTTAGTTATTGGGGAAAACAAGATTATTTGTATCGCAAACTTAAATATAAAGAACCAAAGTAGAAATTTAGTAGTATAGTATTTAGTATAGTATTTAGTAGTAGTATATTAGTAGAAGTAGATTTCTGGTGATCGGGACGGTAAATGATCGGGATTGCTGGTGATCGGGATTGTTATTTGTCGGGATTTCTGGTGATCGGGATTGCTGGTGATCGGGATTGCTAGTGGTCGGGATTGCTGGTGGTCGGGATTTCTGGTGATCGGGATTGCTGGTGGTCGGGATTTCTGGTGATCGGGATTGCTGGTGGTCGGGATTGCTGGTGGTCGGGATTTCTGGTGATCGGGATTGCTGTGTTGTGGTCGGGGGGCTGGG
>JAMZAV010006721.1:0-35627 GCA_024449915.1 Sweltsa coloradensis | reverse complement strand
TGAAAAAACTTTTTAAAAATACTTAGGAACAATGTACAAATATTAACACACTTAGGCCATTTAAAATTGATCTTCTATGCCCCCTAACGCAAAACGCAATCTTATTGAACCCTGGGGGGAACTTATTTAATCATCTATTACTCCTCGTTGGATACACATTTTAAAAGGTAAAAATGATAAAAAAAAATCAGAAATCCCACATTATGCTGTGTGAAAGATGCTTGACATTCGCAACCTGCATGGAGAAGAGGGGAAGAAAAGGGCATGACCGCGAGTTGCCCAAGTGATGCAAAGGAGGTAAAACGTGTTCTCTCCGACCCAAAGGGTGGGTTTTTGAGTTAGTTGGTTCTCTTTACTTTCCTAACAATATATACATAAAAGAGTTATTCTAGTTTGAAAACAAAAAAATTTTATAGAGAAAAAAGCGCTATTCTGATTGGGATGAGCAAAGCGAAGACTTCATTTGACTGACCCTTCAAAAAAATTTAGCTCCAATTTTTTTTTTTTTTGTTTTTTTTTCTGTTTTTTCGCTCTCTACCGGGAAAACGGCATTAATGCTTCGACGTGCAGGAGGTCAGCTATATTAATTTTGCAGTCGCGAACACGCGGTTTATAGAACAATTAGCCGCATTTTAGAAACTTTGAAAATAACTCGACCGTTTTGGCCAAGATAAGTGGAAAATAATTTTTGTCAACCATAATCGTAAACTACAGATTTAGGGATTTCAAAGGGATCTAAAAAGTCATTGCTATCGAAATTCAGTTGAGCCCTGTGGTAGTCAGAAAACATGAAAATATGGCAGTTGAAAGATTATGACGGATCACAATGTTTGTTTGGTTTGTAAATCTACACCTTGGCTGGTTGATTGGCATCAACACGAGTGAGAGTTCGAGATCAGGATTAGAGTCGTCATCGATAGGAAGTTGGGACCCCCCCGCTCTCTTTGGCAAGAAAAACCTAATTTGGGGCTTAAAATAGCGTTGTCGGTGAATTTTTAATGTTCTGATAAAGCAATGCCCTTGAAGCATAGAACAGGGTTAGCCCCCCGGGATATAGGCAACCGGCTAGCATGGTACTGCAGGATTAGGGCGCACAGAGCTGGGATTCAGACTGCTTGTAGGAGCTTGATCTTTGGATGTAGCTACACAGACAAAACCTTTTAAAATTTGGCTTTAAATTTAAAAGTGCCGGGGCATTTTCTACTCATACATACCCCAACGTTTGGGCCCCCCACAAACAATTTTGAACCCCAGCTAAGCAGCAATTTTTTTATATACCACAAAAAAAAAGCGAAAACTTGCAAAAAAAAAGGGCCATGCCAAAAAAGAGGAAGGTACAAGTGGGTCAAATGCATAAAGTGGTGAATCTAAATATGGCCAAAAACCGTATTTTTTTTAAATAATATATACATAGTAATTAAATTTTTTCATAAAACAATAATTATCAATAGCCATTTATTATATTACAATATTTGTTAAATAGATAATAACAAACGTTAAATAAAGTATTGAAACAAATCATTCAAACATTTACATATGGGAAAAGCAAAACTAACGTCATTCACAATTAAAAGCTTGGTCCATGAATTTGCATTGGTAATGTGTGTGTGTGTATGTCAATGACGACAACCAACGTTCAAATTCATAGACAAAACTTTTTTATTTTGAATGACTTGTTTTAATTTTTCTATTTCCACATGTAAATGTTCCAATAAGCTGTTTTAATATGTTATTTTACGTTTCCCAATGTATATGTAATATATATATGAATATTATAAGGTTTTTAAGCAAAAGCCAGCTTTACTTTTACGACAATTGCTATGAATCAATAAATATATATTTAATAATAATTATTTTGTTACATACTTATACAACCAAGCAACGTATTACCTTTATATAGTACAAAATCAATTGCTTGAATACAAAAATGTAGAATACTGAAAATGTTACTTATTGAATAAACATAATTAAAATAAATCACTTCAATAGTGATTCCTTTCATTAACATTGCATTTCAACTTCCATAAAGCAGATAAATCGATCAACATGTGGTATGGAACAAGCCTGTTGAGTGTATTATTGTTGTTATTGCTATTCCATTAATTAATTGTTTTAATAATAACTCTCACCTGAAGAAAACTTTTGTTCATACTCAATTCACCATAAACTATATTTAACCTAAACTTGTTTCCATTTATCTTCATTATTTTTATTCGTTGCCCATTTGATGGAAACATTAGAAAATCGATTAAAAGTCGATTATTGTTTTTATTTTTATATTATATATTATTATTATTGTTATTACACCATTGTAATGAAGTTTTCACCAATTGTTTTTACTGTTTTTTACCTTTTACCACCATGTGACATGTGTGTACCCTTAATATTTTTTATCCAACGTAGGCCTAAGCTTTAAAAAAATAATAAAATTTTAAATTAATTTCGATTGAACCCTAATTGTAGGCAATTTCCCGTCGAATTATGAGGGTAGACTTTATATAGACGTATTCACTGACAAAATTCTGTGTAAGAAAAGTTCAGAAACAAAACTCTAGCAATTATTTGTTCGGGGTCAAAAGTTTCCTTGCCTGCCTTAGAAGGGGTCGGAGTCGGAGCTAGCGTGGTATACACATACGCAGTGTGCAGTTGAGTTGTGTTCCGTTTGCACAATGTCAGAACTAAGATGGCAGGAGCCAAACAGGATAATATACTGCGCAACTGAACACAGACGCAACTGAACACAGAAGCAACTGACCACAGTCTCAACTGAACACGCCGCAACTGCACACAGCACAACTGACCACAGAAGCAACTGAACACAGACGCATCTGAACACAGACGCCCAACTGAACACAGTCGCAACTGAACACAGATATTTTGGTGTGTTCAGTCGCGATTGTGTGCAGTTTACATGGTGTGTTTTAGTTTCGATTGTGTTCAGTTGGTATAGAGCCGCTGGTTACAAGCATGGAAAACCCCCTGGTTTTTGTAGCTGGACACCAGCAGGGGTACCATCCCATGTTGCAGGGAGAGTGGATGTACCCGAGGGTTAGTTATCCTTCTGCCCCACTGCTACAGCTAGGCGTACAACAAGAGAATAGGGTACCCGGGCCACCCATTACAGGATCCACAGCCGTGGAGGGTCCCGCTGAAAATCCAGTATATAACTGATGGGTAGACTTAAATAAAAAATTATTTATTTATTTTTATTTATTTACCGCCAACACCCAACATCGGTGTTAGGCCCCCGGCTATCAACTAATTTTTATTTCCCCATTTAACACCCCTTTAAAATAATATGTGGGTGTAAAAATATAAAAAAGTTCGAATAAATGGGTATCGAACCCCAACCCTTCGTGCGGTATGCTAAATGCTTACCACTAGGCCATGCAGGCCACGTACATCTTGTCCGCTAGCTGCTACTAAATAAATGCTATCGATATTTTAAAATCAAATTTTTATTTTCTGTAGGATTAACGCAATAGATCTAGTGATTTTGTTAACAGTTCTCAGTAAACTCGTACCGGATGTCTGTTTAAAAATTTCAGCCTAATCTGTTCAGCGGGTTGGCTGATTTTCGACGTACAGACAGACAGACACACAACAGAATCACAGAATGAGGGCCGTTTGAGTTGAATGGAGACACTCAGTCGCTCCGCTCCCTCCTTTAACAACGACTTCGTTGTTAAACGAGTGAGTGAGCATGTGCAATGTGTATTGTACCCGGTATCATTCCCCATACTGGGCTAGATCCAGCCTTAGGTATGTGGGAGGAAAGGGGATGTTCCCGGGTACTCAACACTTGGCTCACTCACTCGTTTAACAACGACTTTGGCGTTTCCTACATTAAAATGCAATCGTGTTCAAAACGTATTAGTGTGAAACATTAACAAATTTCTAAGATAAAACAAATCACCTAATTTTTATTTCCCTTTTAATACCCCTCAAAAATAATATGTGGGTGTCAAAATATAAAAAATTAGAACTGACGGGTATCGAACCCCAACCCTCCGTGCGGTAGGCTTAATAGACCATTAGGTGCTCAGGAAGCGACCCTCCCCCCCTTCGAACTAATTTTCACTATAGCAGTTTTGTTCAGAAAAAAAATCACGATTAATAATCCACCTGTTTGCCACTTGGCAGCTAGGGCGTTTGACCTCCAGGGTGTCCAAAGTCGAAAGTTGCGAAACTTTGACCTGCTATAACGGTCAAAGTTTTTGATAAAATTCCAAAATTCTTTTTAATTATCAATTTAACACATTATTTTTGATTTTCAAAAAAAGCGATTTCACTTTTTGTAAAGGGGTGCCCAAAATAATAATAATCGATTTTACTGTTTTATACACTTTAACATTAAAGATTGGACATATAATCCGCATTAAAGCTTATTTTATACATAAAATGAAAGGACCACTGAATTTAAAAATAAATTATGCAAAAACAATTCAAGGGCTGTCCAAAATGCTGGGTTTTATATTATTGCTAATATTCAACATTTTTTTTAAAGTGCTAGAAATGTGTTCATGTTACTAAAATCAGCAAACCTGTCTAAGAATACGTATTGTATGTAGGCCTAGCAAAGAATTATAATTTTTATCAGGGTTGTCCAAAATTTTGAATTCAAATTACAGCAATTTGAGAGAAATAACAATAAAAATAGGGCAAAATCAATGTATTAGTTGGCCCAGTCATCACCGAATTTATATTCTAACCTAAACAATATAATGATGTGCTGTTTTAACACAGGGTTGTCCAAATAGTGTGTTGTGTTCTTGTAAAGAATTGTTTGAATAAGGTCAAACTCGATCATAATACCGTCAGGTGCAAAGGAAGCGACCCTCCGGGACCCCCCGAACTAATTTTCACCATAGCAGTTTTGTTCAGAAAAAAATCACGATTAATAATCCACCTATTTGCCATTTGGCAGCTGGGGCGTTTGACCTGCAGGGGTATTCAAAGTCGCTTAATGTTGTTTTTAATATTGCCGTAGTTCTCTTCGCTCTTGTAAAATTTTCAAATATCTTTCAAAATACAATCACTAATATTATTCCCACATTTCTTCCCTGCCCGAACCTGTATCTACAAAAATTTGTTTTCTCATATGTGAGAAAACACAGCCAAAAGTATAAAAGAATGGAATGTATTGAATCTTTTTGTATGGAATCAATGTGTATGTACTTCTGACAATAATAATCATACTAATGGTCCTTCAGAAGTGCTTATACCGACTATATTGAATTACACATGTACATACAGACATACATACAGATATGTACAGTTATTACGGACTCACTGTATAGTAATAATAATTATACACCCAATGTTCGTGATATTCAACTAATCTTTAATTTAGAACAGCTAATCTCTTTCTCATCTCATCAACATACATCAAAACACACCCTACAGACTTGGCAGGATATTAGTATCACCCTTCACAGCTATACTTGTGATGACCACAGATAACCCAAGGAGTTTGTGATGAAGGTGAAGCCATAAATACTGATTAGAGCTGCACGTAAGCCTAGCTAGATGCTATTATCTTAATTTTTACTGTTTGTATTTTGTTGTACAAATTTGAAAGAAATAATTTTAGGTATAGAGAAAGTTTTTCCATTGGCCGAGTGGTGATACTAATCAGCTATACACAATGCACAATAGGGCTTATAGGCAGCATATACAGCAGTCATAGCCAAGCTGTGTGCATTATCTGGAACAAATATGACTTGATAGAACTGTATTCGTATCTACAATTGACACCGCTAGTACGTTTTGTGTATCTAAATTATGGCAATGAGGGGACTTCTTCTCGGTGATTAATCAAGATGTTCAATCTTGTTCGTTATTTCGAGAATTGTATTGGCATTTCCTAATGACAATTATGCATATCAGCGACCATAAGTAAATCAAGGTGTCTAGTTGCATTGACTACACCCATCCCTTGATTTACTTCAGTTCGAGGGTGTACGTGATCAAGAGGACTACTACTACTGGAAACTTTTAACTTCAAGCAGTTGATAAGCGAGCCTACAAGAATCACCAACGACAGTAAAACCTTAATAGACCTAATAATTACACAAAATATAGAAGACGTTCTCGAAAGCAAGGCAATTGACATGGAGGGTATAAGCGACCATCACCTCACATACTGTGTAATAAGAAATAGCAAACCCCCGCCAATACTCAAATATAAGACATATAGAGATCTCAAAGCCTTAGATGTAGACAGTTTTCATCAAGACGCCGTTAACACTAACTGGGGAGAAATTCTCACTATGACATGTCCTAGTGAACAGATAGATGCACTAACCAATAAAATATTGCAGCTCGCCGACAAGCACGTACCACTAAAATCTGTCAGAATACTAAAAACAAAGCCCCCTGGCTTACCGATAACATTAAATAATGATGCGTCTTAGAGATAAAGCTTATAAAAAGTTCACTATTACGAAACTCGACAGGGATAGAGAATATTACCGTGCTTTAAGAAACTACACGACAAGCGCGATTAGACGAGAGAAAAAAGCTTTTTTTGAATATGAGGTAAGAAACTCTGATAAATCTAAATCTGCAACCATATGGAATATCTGTAGTAAATTATAAGCGTACACAACAAAAGTGATGAAATGCATATACCAGACCACCTTAGTGACCCAAATAGTATAAATGATTACTACATTCAATCCGTTGGCGACATAGTGGCAGATAAAGAATAATTGCGTGGTATGAGAACCATAAACATGAAAATATAACAAGTGAGTTGTCGTTTGAACGGGTAAGCTCACACGAGATTCTAAAAATATGTAAATCAATCAAATCAAATGCTACGGGGATTGACGGAATATCCGGTCATATATTCAAACTTTGTCTTCCTTTCTGTGTAAATATCATTACAGAAATTTTGAACAACTGTCTCATAAAGGGAGTTTTCCCTCATGGGTGGAAAACGTCACTGATCAAACCACTCCCAAAAATAAGTAACCCAACTCAGCTTAAGATCTTAGACCTATTAGCATCTTGCCCTATGCGTCAAAGATACTCGAAATATACTAAACAAACAACTAACAAAATTCTGTACAATCCATAACCTTATACCTGCATCACAATCAGGGTTCAGGGCTTTTCATAGTACTACAAACAGCATTAGCCAACATAACAGACGATATCATTAGAGCCAGTGACAAAGGTCAGGTTACAACACTGGTGATGCTAGATTATTCCAAAGCTTTTGATACTATCGATCACACGCTTTTACTTGCAAAATTCTCATATTTGGCATATCCAATTTAGCACTTTCAATATTGAAAGACTTTATTACGAACAGGTCTCAAATTGTCATATCAAATTCCAAACTTTCAGGGCCTAAATCAATAGTTAAAGGAGTACCACAAGGAGCAATCTTAAGTCTTTAATGTTCACCACTTTACACATCAGACCTAATGAAGGACCTCAGAGTTATAATGCTCATTATTATGCAGATGACAGTCAACTATGTCTATCCTACGACCCGCGTGCTGCCAAAATCGCAGAACTAGAAATGAATTCAGACCTCACGTATGTCAGCGAAACGTCAAAGAAGCACGCCCTTCAATTAAATTCAAGCAAAACGACGGTTATTCATTTTGGAACAAAACACGGACGACAGATTTTAAAAAAACAAACCACCTATCTTACAAATAAATAATGAAATTCTTCCAACTACTGAAACTACGAAAAACCTTGGCCTGATCATGGACTCTGAGTTAAGATTCACAAATCACATTAGCAAACTCATTCAACACACTTTTTGTAAATTGAAACATCTTTACAAGTTTTCCAGAATATTGCCACAAAAGGTAAAACAGCTATTAGTGGAATCACTCATTTTGTCGAAATTCGACTATGCAGATATTGTGTATGGTCCGTGTCTAGATAGTATACAAACAAAACGCGTACAATACGCTCAGAATGCATGCATACGGTACACACTTGACATGAGAAAATACGATCACATCTCATACAAATACAAAGAACTGAAGCTACTAAAAATGTCAAATCGCAGGTTGCTCCATCTAGCATGCCTAACACAAAAAATCATGAAGTTGGGTCTACCTACGTATCTCAGATTAAAACTTCCCCTCAGGAAAGCATCACATTCTCGAAATCTTAGAAACATAAATGAAATATCCATATTCCCTCACTTGAGCAGCGGTTTCAAGAAATCGTTTACCTACAACGCTGCACACACATACAATAACATAAAAATTGACACAAATCTTTCTCAACCACAATTTAAACATTTCTATTGAATGGACAAACATAAGTTTATAAAGAGGGAAACATTTTCTTAGTTCGCAATATGTCGTGTCGGTGATGGCCATTTGTATTTACTAGGTGCTATTTATTATCTATTGTTCATTACCTGTTCCTAATGCTGCACATACTATACTTTATTTAAATGATATATTCCTCGACTATCTTCATCATATCATACTATGGAAACATTTTGAATTGTGCTAAACTGTAAGACTAAACATTGTGTTGCCGTGTTTTTATTTTATTAATTAAAACATAATATTATAATTAATATGTAGATTAGCCGTAAGTTATGTTAGTTAGGTCAATTGTAAGAGAAGCCATTTTGGCTTAAATTCGCCTTTTTCTTCAAGAGAAATAAAGACATTATTATTATTATTATTATTATTATATTATTATTATTAAGACGAGCTACTTACTTTTAATATAAACCATTGCAAACTCTCCAAATATGGTTCTTTCTGGCCGTATTGTAGGCCTACAGACTTTCTGCATCCCATCTATTTTGACTAGTTTCCCTGTGCATACTATAAACAGGGTTGAATGTGAAATAATGTATATCATTCTAAAACAATTTATGCGTCCCTATTAGCTTTAAAAGTATATTCAAATGTACATCTGGAAATAAAGCCACAAGCTGCATATTCTTACTGGAGATTTTGGACAACCTTGTGAATAATAACAGAAAATAGTAAAATACACAATGAAATGATAGAAAAACATTTTCACCGTGCAACGGCGTTCATGCGGTTTGGAGTTCAAACATTTAAATAAGTATGAATAATTATTGTTGATCAACTTGCAACACACGAAATATTCAATCATTTAGTATAATTGTAACTTCTTACACGATACTCCTAAAATATGGACGTCCCAGTTACCAAATGACAAATATGCATTCGTGGAAAAAGCATATAGTTTCAGCTATAAGAGCATAGCCCTTTTTTTCGAGGGGATGATTTACATACAGATGTAAGAAGGCTGCTATATGTTGCATAACATCATATATCTTTTTGGACAACCCTGTATATACCATAAACAAATCCGTAATTGTTGTTTTAGGGTTGTACATCGTGCACAATGTTAGGTTGTGCAAACAAATTATGAAATGCAGATAAACTTTACCTAGGAAAAATATATGAACATATGTTTGCATATGAGGACATTGGACACCCCTATCGTCTTAAACGCTCCAGATGTTAACTGACAAACATGCATGCATGAGAAAAACATAGTTTCAGCTGTGAGAAAACACACAATGTTATAAGTTCGAGGGGGATATATACGTACAGATGAAAGAATGGCCGCCACAAGTTTCATACTATTTTGTGATTTAGTAGACAACCCTGTGTATAAATATAGCAAATCAGTAGGTGTATTATGTTTTGACATCATTTACGATGTTAGGTCATGCAACAAATCATGAAATGAAGATTAATTTGCACTAAAAAAAATATATTAACATATATTTGCATATGTGACTTTGGATACCCCTACCGTCTAAACGCCCCAGCTGCCAATTGGCAAACAAGCAGAAATAGAAACAACGATTAATTTCCTTTAAGAAAACATATGGTAGAATAAGTTCGAAGGGGGGGGGGGGGGGGGGGTTAAGAGCCACCTAACGGTCTATAATGCTTACCAGTAGGCCATGCCTGCCACGTAGATATAGTCTCGCAAGCTGCTACTAAACAAATGCTATCGATATTAAAAATCACATTTTTATTTTTTGTAGGATTAAATCGCATTGGATCTAGCTGATTTTGTTAACAGTTCTCAGAAAACTCGTACCGGATGTCTGTTTAAAATTTCAGCGCAATCTGTTCAGCGGTTCGGCTGATTTTCGACGTACAGACAGACAGACACACAGAATCACAGAATGAGGGCCGTTTGAGTTGAATGGAGACACTCGGTCGCTGCGCTCACTCGTTTCCGCTCCCTCGTTTAATCACTAGGGGAAAAGCCAAATTCGTTGTCAAACGAGTGAGTGAGCCATGTGTTGAGTACCCGGGGAACATCCCCTTTCCTCCCATTTACCTAAGGCTGGATCGAGCCCAGTATGAGGAATAATACCGAGTACTCAACACATGGCTCACTCACTCGTTTTACAATGACTTTGGCGTCCTAGTTATATAAATTGAACATTTAAAATGCGAATCGTGTTCAAAATGTATTAGCGTAAAACATTAACAAATTTCCAAGATGAAACAAAATCACCAAATTTTTATTTCCCATTTAACACCCTTCAAAAATAATATGAGGATGTAAAAATATTAATAAGTTCGAACTAACGGGCATCGAACCCCAACCCTCCATGCGGTAGGCTAAATGCTTACCACTGTGCCATGTCAGCAACGCAATTCTCGACCCGCAATCTGCTACTAAACAAGTGCTATCGATAATTTTAAAAAAATCACATTTTTATTTATTGTAGGCTTAAATCGCAATGGATCTAGCTGATTTTGTTAACAGTTCTCAGTAATCTTGTACCGGATGTCTGTTTAAAATTTCAGCGAAATCTGTTCAGCGGTTCGTTTGATTTTCGACGTTCAGACAGACAGATAGACAGACAGACAGACAGACAGACAGACAGACAGACAGACAGACAGACAGACAGACAGACAGACAGACAGACAGACAGACAGACAGACAGACAGACAGACAGACAGACAGACAGACAGACAGACAGGACAGACAGACAGACAGACGACAGACAGACAGAATCACAGAATGAGAGCCGTTTGAGTGAATGGAGACACTCGGTCGCTACGCTCCCTCGTTTAATTATGTTGGCGTTGAGGATTAAATGTAAGTTACTTGGCGATATGGGGATTGGCAATCTGGGAGACAGACACTGGCGTAGAAATCAAGCACCCACGTTGAGTGTCGAGGAACTAGTGCCTTAGGGGGGAGAAGCATTATACAATTAGCTGAGGCGGCGTATGCACTCGAGACAAATTTTACCTCCAGACGAAGAATATTACTGATGCAGAAATACTACTAGAATTAATTATCGTAAAGGGCTTACTTCCCAAAAATTTTTTTTTACCACATTATCTATCTATAGCATTATACTACACTAAAATGACCGTTTAAAAACTTTTATCTTGTAACTATGATTTTAATCGATTTATTTTGTCTTGAAATTTGCATAATTTGACTTTCAAGGAAATTTCTTAAATCGGCTTAACCTGCTTATTTTGATATCATATAGATACTAGAGCATCGTACCAACATAAAATAACCCTTTATAACATCGTGTCTTGAAACTGTGCACAAAATATACACTCAATCACGCAAAAATATTCATTCTAAAATCACACATCTTCTTGGTAATCAGCATAATTTAACCGAACCACTTGACCAAATTACAAAACAAAATACTGCGGATTTACAGAAAGGCTGTCGAGTACATCGATAATGGCCAATAGGTTTTTTCATCAAAATCCTCCAAGTTCACGGGCATAAAGGTCGCCCCAGGTTATTTCTTATGAGAGATTTTTGCCGATGGAAAATTAACCAAGTTTGACAATTTTTTCGGGACATAGTAGACCCAATAACTTTCTATTGCTTCCAAATTTCATAACTTGTATGGAGCAGGTTGAGTGGATACGCAGGGTTATTTCACACATAAAAGAATTCAAGACTTGTTCAAGAATACTGGTTAGATTTAATTATTAGCAAGACAAGTTGTGATACAATTACGTTACGTTTTACAAACGTTGACAGAGGAGGAATTCTAGGCGAGCAAAATAAAGCGTTGCCTGCCCTCTAGCGGGTAAAGCGGGAAAATGCGTGAAGCGCCTATCCTAGTGTTCAGGTCGGCCGGCAGAGTGCGTCTTTGTTTCATGTCGTCTTCAAGAGCGCCAATTTTAACACTTCCCCTCGAGATGAGAACGGAGATTCTGCAGTCCCAGCATCGAAGGCATTCGCGTGCTTCGGTCCAGACAGTCCCTTTGTTAGTACGTCAGCTGCCATGTCCTCGGTCGACCTGTACTCGACCTTCACAAGTCCATTTTCCAACACTTCTCTGATGAAGTGGTGGCGCACACCTATGTGCTTCGTTCTTCGATGGTAAATGGGGGTTTTCTGATAACTTTCGAGCCCCATTGTTGTCGCTGAATATTTTTACTTCGGCTAATTTCTCAAAACCTAGTTCTACGAGGAATCGCTGAAGGTATATGGCTTCCTTAGCGGCTTCGGTGAGAGCCATATACTCAGCCTCAGTCGACGATAGGGCCACTGTTCTCTGCTTTCTTGATTCCCAGGAAATCGGACAACCGCTCAGGATAAAAGCATACCCTGTATAGGATCTCCTGTCGTTCGAACAGTTCCTCCAATCTGCGTCCCCGAAACAAACCAAACTTCCAGCTGATTTCTCGAATCGTAGACCGATGTCCGCCGTTCCCTTCAAGTACCGCAGAACGCGTTTCGCCGCGATCCAGTGAGTTCTGTCGTAGCAGGAATTGTATTGGCTTAGATAGCTGACCGCGTGGGCTATGTCAGGTCTAGAGCAAACAGCCAAATACATCAGTGCCCCTATTAGTTCTCTGTACGGCAGTTTCTCTTCCCCTAGTTCGGACTTCTCTTCGTTACTCTTCAGCTTCGTGCCAGGGTCCAACGGCGTAGATACGGGTTTCGACTCCGACATTCCGTAACGTTCTAGGATGTCGTTTACATATCCTCGCTGGTTCATGGATATACCTTTAATGTCTCTGAAAAATTCTATTCCAAGACAGTATTTCACTTTGTGATGGGTATAACCGTAAATAATAAGTAGGAAGATACGTTATTGAATACGTGTTTTATTGAAGGTACGCCATTACATTACATCGCTTGGCCTAGACCAACTCGATATACATATGACATACACATATTACATACATATATATTATGACCATAAGATCGATCTATTACATCTCCCTTCTTACAAATTTAAAACTATTACATCTTCCTTCTTACAAAACTAAAACTATTACAAGAACTATTACATCTCCCTTCTTACAAATTTAAAACTATTACATCTCACTCTTTATACCTAATGAGAACAACAACCCTCCTGCCACATCTGGTATGATGCTGGGGGGAACTGTCGGTTTTCACCACAGCTGGCTCGACAGGTAAGCCGTTGGACAAGTTGTTATCCCTCACATTCACAACTTCCTCACCAAGTGTGATAGCACTTCCAAAGTTCCTAAATTCCTGAATTCTATCAGGTGACACAGGAAGTCTAGTTCCATTTGGAATAAGGAATCTTCGATTTCTCTCCAGGGTACCACCATCATCTAGCAATACCTGATATGATCGTGGTCTTTCACAATGGTCTGTAACGACACCTGGGTACCACTTGTTGTCTTCCCTTTGTACTCGCACTTGTGAGCCTGTCCTGAGAGGAGAAAGATAATAATGTAATAATGTTGTTGTACCTGTTGCTTCTGTAGCAAGTGTGATTTAGTTTTTTGTAAATCAATTGCTTTAGGTTGAAGCAAGGAACTTTTAATGGGCAATATGCCATTTAATTTTCTCGAAAATAATAGCTCAGCGGGCGAACCAAGGGTGCTGCTAAGTGGTGTGTTACGGTACTCTAACAGACACAGATATGGATCTCTGCCATTGTGTACAGCCTTTTTATACATTTTTTTTTATTGTTTGTACGTTCCTTTCTATCATTCCATTAGATTGTGGATATCTGGGGCTTGATGTGTGGTTAGTGAAACCCCATTCTTTTGAAAATTCCCTAAACAAATCACAATCAAATTGCCTTCCATTATCAGAATAGAAATCTTTAGGGATGCCATGTCTAGCAAAGATGGCTTTCAGACAGTTTATTACATGTGCACCTGTGATTTTTGGTAGAGGGTACAGTTCCACATATTTAGAAAAGTAGTCAATCACAAGAAGAAACTCATTTCCTTGCAGATGAAACAAATCTGCACCAACCTTTTGCCAAGGGCCATCTGGTATTTCATGCGGAATGAGTGTTTCCTTCTGATTGGACTTGTGGAAGTGTAGACATGTATCACAATTGGCAACCATGTCATTTATTTGTCTGGACATGTGGGGCCAATAGAGAAGTTCCCTAGCTTTATTTTTACATTTATCCATTCCCATGTGATTGTAGTGTAGTCGTTTTAACATTTCACTCCTGAGAGCCTTAGGAACAATAATGCAATTACCTTTAAAAAGCATGCCCTTTGAATATGATAGTTCATCTCTTATACCCCAATATGGTTTGACATGAGCTGGCAGATTGATTTTATTTTCTGGCCAACCCATTTGTATTATTTGTATGAGATCCTGCATTTCGTTGTCTTTGTTAGTTTCCTCAGTGAATGACAGCATTCGTTCATTACTGATGGGAAGGTTATCTATTATTAGATTTACATGACAATTTATTTCAGTTTTAGTCAACTGAAAATCACTGTCATCATGGATTGCTCTTGAGAGTGCGTCAGCCACAAACAACTCCTTTCCTTTTTTGTAGGTAACATGCAGATCATATTGTTGAAGCCTGATACGCATTCTCTGGAGCCTGTGTGGGCATGATGACAACGATTTTTTAAATATTGACTCTAGTGGCTTATGGTCACTTTCGACCTTGACTGATTTACCATATATGTACTGGTGAAATCTCTCACACCCATACACTATCGCTAGGCATTCTTTCTCAATCTGTGCATATCCCCTTTGTGTTTGTGTTAATGATTTGGAGGCATATGCCACAGGTTTATCATCTTGTAGTAGGACTGCCCCTACCCCTTCGTGTGAAGCATCGACTGAAAGTGTTACTGCTTTGTTTATGTCATAAAACTGAAGTATGGGTTTACTGTTGATAATACCTTTTATTTTCTTAAAAGCTCTTTCTTGTTCATGCTGCCATGACCATTCTACCTCATTTTTCATCATTTCCCTAAGTGGGGCTGTTATGGAGGACATGTTTGGTATGAACTTTGCAACATAGTTGACCATTCCTAGGAATCTTTCAAGGTCCTTTTTGTTGTTTGGGGTTCTATAGTTCTTTATAGCTATTACCTTATCAGGATCTGGTTTAAGACCTTCCTTTGAAATGATGTGACCTGTGTATTTCAGTTCAGGGATCCTTATTTTACATTTATCCCTGTTAAATGTTATGTTTCTTTCCCTGGCTCTTTGTAAGACCTTGTGGAGGCGTTTATCGTGCTCCTCAACTGTTTCTCCCCAGACAAGTATATCATCAATGAATATGTCTACACCTTCGATGTCATCAAAGTTTTGTTTGAATGTTTTTTGAAATACCTCACTAGCACTTTTGATGCCGTAGGGGAGCCTCCTAAATTTATGCCTACCAAAAGGAGTACTAAAAGTGCATAGTTTCTGACTTCCTGCAGTTAAGGGGACCTGCCAAAATCCTTGATTTGCATCTAAAGTGCTAAAAACTGTTGCCCCTGTTAACTGGCTCGCTATCTCCTCTACAGTGGGTTGTTGGTAGTGTTCTCTTTTAATGGCTGAATTTAGCTGAACTGGGCCAAGACAAATCCTAATTGCACCATTGTTTTTTTTTACAATTACTTATGGGTTTACCCACTCTGTTGGTTCATCAACCTTATCTATTATGCCTTGTTTCTCTAGCTTAATCAACTCTTTTTTTAATGGTTCACGAAGTCCAAAAGGAACTTTTCTAGCTGCGTGTATTACTGGCTTTACTGTAGGGTCTATTGTTATGTTGTGTTCTGTATTTAAACAACCTGTACCATTAAATTGTTATGTTGTGTTCTGTATTTAAACAACCTGTACCATTAAAAACATCTTTGAACTCACTTGGAATGTTTTTTCTGTTTCTGTTATGTTATCAGTTCTTTTTATGAGGCCTAAATCCTGGCATGCTTGTAAACCTAATATGGCTGGTGATGTTGCCCCTGAATTTGCTACTATGTGAAATTCAAGAACTTTAGACACATTGTGCTTGTTAGTACAGTTCAAAAAACATCTGCCCAGAATTGGTAGCCTAGTGCCCCCATAGCTTGATAAGCGTGTCTTAGATTCTGAAATCATGCCTCGGTTTCCTTTTACTCTTAGAAACTCATTTTCTGGGATTACATTTGCCTGAGCGCCTGAATCTAGCTTAAAATGAATATATTTGTATGGTTTGTTTGATACCTGTATGCGTTCATGCCAGTCCTGATTGTCTTTGGTCTTCTTCACTAGGCCTATGATATTGATTTCACTTTGATTATTATCACTACATGCATCACCACTATCACTGTAACTTTCACTTTCTTCATTTAGGTCTACATTGTGAATGTGTCTTCTTTTTGTAGCATTGACATTGAAAATGATTCCATTTTTTGCAGAAATCACATTGTTTTCCATAAGCTGGACATCTTCTTGCTGCATGATTTTTTCCGCAATAGGGACAGTGTTTGTTGTGGGGCGGGGCCTCTTGCTCTTGAAAACCGCGCCTTTCCGGTTGACTCCTGTTGCTGCGCGTGTCGACCCCGGAGCTCCTTCCTGTTGCCTGCCTCGACGACTTCCCGTCGCGCATCGCGTTTTGCGCACCTCGTGGTGAATCGAGGTTATGTTCGACATTATGTCTCTGTTTTCTGTCTTTTGGAATATAATTTACAGACCTGGCTTCTTCAGAGAACTCTTTCATGTGTGCCTTTGATAGCTCCGCAGCCTTGCATGTATTAATTGTCTTGGTCAGCGTTAATGTGCTGTCCTGAAGCAATCTTTCACGTACGGTTTCATTGTTGATGCCTATCACCACTTTGTCTCTGATCATTTCTTCTTGCAGTGTACCAAACTCACAAGTCTTTGCCTTTGCCCTTCGGTGAGGAATGAATCAAATGACTCACCCAAGTTTTGGTTTCGTGAATAAAAACGATGTCGTTCGTATGTGACGTTCTTTTTCGGCGTGAAGTAGTCCTCGAACTGTTGAATCAGATCCTCCACCTTGGCTTCTGGTATATTAGGAAACGTATTATATATTTCCAGTGCTTCGTCACCGATGGTGTGTAGTAAGATCGCACATTTTGTTTTCTCTTCTTTTTCATTTATTCCCGTCGCGAGCATGTATACCTGGAATTTTTGCTTCCATAACCGCCAGTTATCCGCTAGGACGCCGTCAAATTTCATTGGTTTCGGTTGTTTTAAATCCATTGTGAGTCACTGATTCTACTTAATGCTTAATATATAATATGCTTTGATTTGGTGTGTAGTAAGATCGCACATTTTGTTTTCTCTTCTTTTTCATTTATTCCCGTCGCGAGCATGTCCTACTTGGAATTTTTGCTTCCATAACCGCCAGTTATCCGCTAGGACGCCGTCAAATTTCATTGGTTTCGGTTGTTTTAAATCCATTGTGAGTCACTGATTCTACTTAATGCTTAATATATAATATGCTTTGATTATTGTGACTTTTTTTTCCGACTGCGCCATGTGATGGGTATAACCGTAAATAATAAGTAGGAAGATACGTTATTGAATACGTGTTTTATTGAAGGTACGCCATTACATTACATCGCTTGGCCTAGACCAACTCGATATATCGATTGGTCCACAACAATCGATTATGACCATAAGATCGATCTATTACACACTTCTCCAAGATTTTTGACTTCGAATACCTTCGATAGATGATCGAAAACTTTGGCAATGACTTTCTCGTTTCGGGATGCGACTAACATGTCATCCACGTATACCATAACGATCAGGATGTTTTCTCTTTGCCCGGAGAAGAATGTGCAAGGGTCGGCAGCAGATTGCTTCAATCCAAATTTCGTTTGTTGTTCGCTCAATGCTGCATGCCAGCGACGTCCGGCCTGACACAGACCGTAAAGCGCCTTATTCAAGAGACATACCTTGTTACCATCCCTTAGTTCGTGGAGCATTTCCGTAGCTTTCTTTCCAGTTTCGCTGTTCTTCGATTCCGTATGAGATATTTCCTCTAGTGTTTCTTCAGTGAGCTTGGGTACCTCCATGTATATCTTCTCTTCGAGCACGCCATTCAGGTACGCGGTCGTGACATCGAACTAATTAGCCTTCATCCCATGCTGTGCAGCTAGAGCCATCATCATACGTACGGAACTGATACGCGCCACCGGCGCAAAAGTCTCGTCGAAATCCACACCTGGACGCTGTGCGAAGCCCCTAGCGACTATCCTTGCTTTTCTTCGGTCGATGTTCCCATCCTGATTGTATTTGTTTCTCAGGACTACTCGACTGCCAATTACCTTGCGATCCGATGGACGTTCCACCTGCTTCCACGTATCTTTCTTGATAATCGATTTCAGCTCGGATGCTATGGCTTGACGCCACTCGTTCCCGTTCGGACCATCTATCGCCTCTTGGAATGGAACTTCGGCTATACCAGCAAATTCTAAATCTTCTTCCGCGTAACTGGCCGGTTGGTAGATCTTCTTGGGTCTTCCCCTGAGACCAGTCATGAGTCTTCCGGGTCGGCCACGGCCTCTTCTTGGTTCATTCTCAGCCGCGTCTTCTTCCGGCGCGTTTTCTTCATTCGACTCGTTCTCTTCGATCGGAAACTCAACTACCTTCCGAACTGGGGATTTGGTTTCCTCCGGCATAAAATCCTCGTACACTTTGTCAGATGGGAATGTTACTGACTTAGTAAATTCCACGTCTCGCGTTATGTAGATTTTTCTATCTTCCGGTACCCATACTCTGTATGCTTTCGACTCCTTCGAATAACCGACAAATACACCTTTCTTCGAGCGTGGCTCGAACTTGCTCCGAGCTGGTTCCCGGATCAAAGTGAAGACTTCGCAGCCGAATTCACGTAAGTTACTCACGTCCGGTGCTTCTCCAGTCCATTTCTCGAAAGGAGTTTTGCCACTTATGCTTCTAGAAGGACACCTGTTTCTGATGTAATTTGCCGTGTTAATTGCTTCGCCCCAAAACGACGGTGGCAGTCCGGATTGTATCAGTAGGCACCTCGCCATTTCCACGAGCGTACAATTTTTCCTTTTCTGCGACTCCGTTCTGTTCCGGTGTATGCGTAACCGTTTACCTACGTCCGATGCCGTTCGTCTTTAAGTAGTCTTCAAAAGCGATACTTCGGTATTCTGTGCCATTGTCCGATTGAAGATACATTATTTTCTTACTAGTATGTGTCTCGACGAAAGCTTTGAATTCCTTGAATGCATCCAGAGCCTCCTTTTTCTGCTTGAGCATTTTCACTTCACACCAGCGAGAGCAATCGTCGATGAACGTGATAAAATATCTTGCCTTTCCGTTCGATTCAACGCGCATCGGACCACAAATATCGGAGTAAATTATTTCCAGCAATTCCGTGTTTCTCTCCGAATTTTTGGAAAAAGGGGCTCTGGTCATTTTTCCACGGATGCACGTTTCACAATCGAACGTCTCTCTCGGTTCGATTACATCGATACCCAGCACGGTTCCGTTGCGTTCGCCTTCCAGGAGATCTTTGATGTTTAGATGTCCCATTCTGCGATGCCAACTCTCCACAGTAGCGCATTTTGATTCGGTAGTTATGTTTCATTGCTGCTCACTCTCTTGCACGCAGTAGAGCCTGTTCACTCGATCAGCTGATAATACTGTCCTACCCGTTCCATCGACGATCTTGGCCGATTCCTTTCCAAATGTTACCTTGAATCCACAGTCAGTGATTTTACTGACTGACAGCAAGTTCATTCGTAAGTCAGGAACGTGCAGCGTGTCTTTCAGACTTACATTCTTCTGTTGTCCGTCGACTTCAGCTGTTATCGCCACGATTCCCTTGGCCGTAGTCTCTGTCGATGTGTTGCTGGCGAGATTTAATTTTCCGGGTCTATTTTCAGCAATTTTAACGAACCTGTCCCTTTCATTGCATAGGTGCGACGTGCAGCCACTATCTAAGCACCATTTCTAACCACGATTCGCGGTCGTTGATCTCAATGCTTCCTCGCATAAATTTTCCGAAGAAACGTACAAGCTTAAATTCTCAGCTCTCTTTGCGATTTCGGCATGTTTCTTCTCATTTACACATTCCTTGGCTTTGTGACCTACCTGACAGCGGTGACATTTATATTTAAATGGTTCGTTGGATTTCTGTTCGTTTTTACCACCTTTATTTTTGTTGGAGCTACCGTACCGTTTCACATTTCGTTTATGAACGAACATCGCGTTATTGTCCGAGATACGTGTGTCATTTTTCCGCGCATCATTTTCTTCCGCGATTTTTACGCGCAATACTTCCGGTGTTGGTAACTCGTCCCGAGATTCTATCGCACACCGAAAATTCTCGAAACTAGGCGGCAAGCTATACAGGAGCATTATGGTCAATAAATCCGGATTAATGTTTATTTCCATCTCATTCAGTTTGTCGATCGTATCGAAGAACTTCCGAAGATGTTCGCGCACGTCTTCACTATCATCCATACGATGCAAGGTTAATTGTTTCAACAGTGTGGCCTTGCGAGCAGGCCCTCTTGATTGGTATATCGACTGCAGTTTAACCCAAACTTCGTTCGATGTTACGCATCCTTTTATTTGTTTTAGCTCTGAAGGGCTAATTGACAAGATAAGGTCCGACTTCGCCTTCCTATCTTTATTTTCCCACTCCTTCAAAGCTATAACCGATGCCGCGGCGGCGTTTCCAGTTGCGATTGTAGGTTTTCTGTCTTCCCCACTCATGTACGCCCAAGCATCGTTTTTAACCAGTAAGGCTTCCATCTGTATTTTCCATGTATTGTTATTATCTTTGTCTAATAGTTCAATTCTGGCCGAGCTAGATGACGCCATCATATTCCGTCGGTTCAGAACTTTCCCGACGCGTAGGCGAGGCCTAGGTCTAAATCTGAACACGAAATTCCTCAAGCACTTACCTTTTGTTTATCAATTAACCCAACGTTTATTCCGTTTATCTGGGCCCCATAACCTGTGGAGCAGATTGAGTGGATACGCAGGGTTATTTCACACATAAAGGAATTCAAGACTTGTTCAAGAATACTCGTTAGACGTCATTATTAGCAAGACAAGTTGTGATACAATTACGTTACGTTTTACAAACGTTGACAGAGAAGGAATTCTAGGCGAGCAAAATAAAGCGTTGCCTGCCCTCTAGCGCAGCGGTTCTCAACCACTGTGTCGCGACACACTGGTGTGTCGCGATCAGTTGTGAGGTGTGTCGCAAGAATTTTGTACGACTATGTCTATGAAATGAACTCTATATACCGCCAAAATTCTAGGAGTGAATTGAAAGTGAGGACAGCTAGGGGTGTGCGATTACCCGAAATTTCGACTTGTCTAGTATTTAATAAGTATTTAAAAAACACGGTTTTGGTGCAGGTGCCGGGTCGCGTGCGTGTGTGGAAAAAGTAAATATCGCTATGCATTTTTAATGCTATTTTCTAATCTTGTTTTTCAAAAGAAAAAAACTAGTGTTGTGGACATAAGCAATAAAGGAAGGCAATATGCCAATTTCTCTTGATGTACTCTTGATGTACTCTTGATGTATTGTAATTTGCAAAATTAACAGTAAAGTAAGGTTCATTTAAACAGGTTAAATATTATTTCCATGAAATATGGGTACACCCACTTAGGTGTGTCGCGTACAGGAACGTACTCAACATGTGTGTCGCAGCAGAAAAAAGGTTGAGAACCGCTGCTCTAGCGGGTAAAGCGGGAAAATGCGTGAAGCGCCTATCCTAGTGTTCAGGTCGGCCGGCAGAGTGCGTCGCCGTTTCATGTCGTCTGAAAGAGCGCCAATTTCAACAACTTGTTAGCCTGAATGATTTTTTTTAGTTTAGCGGGTGAATGCCCCTTCAATATAAAATGACGTGCTCTCTCAAGATATAAACATGCCAGTAATTTTTAAATCTTTTGGGTGCACCGTCTGACTGATTTTCGAAATATAACTGAGGTAGTAGGCGGGCAGTTTGCTGTATGTATAAATGTGCGATATTTATAGCTGTGCATACAAAAGATTTATTTACAATAGAGCCCGTCCTTCAGATAGTCATGCGGATAAGAGCCAAATGACAATAAAGCGGTTTTATGATAGAAGCGTGAATTTTGGTTCAAATTGCGAAGAGGAGGCCTAAAAAATTCCACTGGTTTGGCGGTAGGTTGGATCAACCAGGGGGGGGGGGGGTAGGGAGTACAATAAAAATCATTCACTGCCGAATATAATAATAATAACAAACTCAAATTTTAAGGTATGGTTGCTTAGTTTGCGTAGCTAAAAAAATGTCATACTTGACCTCACTTGTAAATATTATCTGATTATGAGACCTTTGACATTTTGTACTACAGTCGACACGTAAGATATGGGTATCAACACCTTCAGAATTTTATACCCTTTCTTGTGAACAATATAAATTTTATCTTACTCAAATAGTACATTTGAAACCCTGTGGAATGTTTGATGATGCGTAGTGCCTTATGGGGTTTTTGCAGGGTTTTGATCGCATTTTTTATCATATTAAGCTTTAAAAAAACACGCAAATGCGTCAACATGTCCTTTAAGCGATCGAATGGTCTAAATGTCAATATATTGTTTTATTTCGCTAAAAAAAGGTCATAAACGTTATTGCGTCGACCTACGGACAGTGTCCCTACGCGGCGGAGATACCGTGAACTTTTTGAGCCAAGCGCTGAGAGATTCTTGCGATCGGGGAAGGTGTGCCCGCAAGGCATAGAACAACGGCGGTGAAGGGTAACAAAAGACTTTTGTCACAGAAAACTCATTCATTCTTAACCACCTGCAAAGAAAGACGAACTCCAAAATTGCGACGTAGAAATAATATCCTGTCGACCTAAAGCATCCGCACTCACTACGAAATGTTGTTTATTAGTTACCGCTTATACACTTATAACATGTCATACATACTCAAACAAAAGCAATAATGAACATACAATAAGCGAAAATATTAAATCACATGTATTAAATCACATGTATGTATATTTTGTGTTGTACTTTCACGACTCGATACAATTGAATACAAATATTTTTTTTCATCGTACTCGTAACGGTAAATAAAATTAATTATTCAAAGATAATAATGTAATTAATAACATTGATTGTAATTTTATGGTTATAACTAGGTACTGACAAAATAAAATAATAAAAACTCTCATTCTCCCTGGCCGATAGCTATAATTTGGGTGTTGGTGGTTCTCTGTAGTTCAATAACTATAACACAGGAGATTCTGAATTAATTATTGATTTTAAGAAAGTTTTTGCGACAAAAAGCACCTAAGGCCTACTAAACCCAGACCTTTCGAGTCTCGGGACATTCCTTGTAAATTGACCTATCCGTTTACACAATTTATATTATTCATTTAGTTTTTTTGGTTTATTTGGATTAAGGACGCGTCAACCGTTAGGTCATAATGCACCACTCTAACCTAGGGGGGGGGGGGGTGGAGGGGCCCATGCTGGTCAGAACCAGCCACGGGTAAGGGGAAGAAGGGGGGGGGGTTCTCACGTCGCGGTCGTCAATGTCATCGTCGTCGAGGGGTCGTCAAGGGAAGGGGGCAAGGTCCCCGACGACGATTGCCAGAGCTCGCCTCTATTTTCGGGAGTAAAATACTACCCTTCATACTAGGGCATAAATAAATTAAAATCGAACCAATGTCGTTTATAATGATATGATATCAGTCGTGATGTCTGGGCGTGATAATTATTTTGCCTTTACAAGGAGCAATTTAGGGCAACGGTACAACGCAAACCTTTATTTCTTCGTTTCTGCATTGTATATACTATAATTTAGCTATAAACAAAAATAAAATAAAAATTATCGATAATCAAAAGGGTGACTACATTACCTATCATAAATATCGAACGATGATATTTTAAATGATGCCCTTTTACCGGTCGATGACGTGATCGAGATTGAAAGTCTCAAAAAGGAAACCAAATATTTCCTCTAAAGCTGGCTGTGAATTCTAATTGAACCTCCGTGATCGTGGAAAGTCAAATATATCGATCACACAAGACACCTTATTGACTATCGGAGGCATGACAGTGCGCATAAAGGGTGGAAAATATCAATATGACAATAAAACAATAAAACCACCACCCCAGTCGGGCACGGAATGCGCTTGAAGGAGTGAGAGACTCCTATAAGTAATGCATACTTTAAATCAGTAGGCCTAGGCCTATGTGTTTTTACAATAATAATACGAGACATTTTTGGAGAAAAAAAGAAGATAGTCATTTCAATAATATTTTCGTTGTTGATTATCGAAAAGTTATTGAATATTGATCATCGGACGATAATATAAATTATCGTCGTGTGCACCCCTACTATAATCATTGTTTGGCCTATTGATGTTATAAGGATTAAAAAACACCAATTGAACATTAATTTACAAACCAAACAAATAGTCAACAAACAATATTTTTTTAAAGTGCTCTCTACCTACTAAACCAGCACGGAAAAGGGAGATCAATCACTACCAAGACGTTTCCAATGATAGGAAAAACTTCCTCGACATTTTCTCCGATCAAGTTGTATCACAAGAGATGAGTGCCCCCTCCCACCTTTGACAATGAGTCCCTGGGGCTAGGGTGTGGTTGCAGGTAGGTCCAAAGTATGTGGTACCCAGGGACACAAGTTCGAATCCCGCACAATGTAGGCGTATATCTTTGTGTGCTCAGCATTCATCCGCAACTGTCACAACTTATCTTTTTGAGGATTATAAAACAAAAATCACTCATATGTTTGTACTGGAAACACAGTGATTAGGAAACGTTCAAAACGTTCAGGGTTAGGATTGCTAGCAGCGACACAAATGTCAAATGTCTTGCGCGTCTGTAGTGCTACCTCTATCGGAAAAAAATAATTGAGCGAATTTAATAAGAAACAAAATTCATATACTGTTCACAAACTACTTTCAAAGTCATCACGAATGTGAGGACTTTCGATGCAAATAAAAAGAAGTATCAAAGTGAGAGTTCTTGTAACACCCTGTGAGTAGAAATAAATTCACTCTTTTTGGGATGACTCTTTGTTGATAGAGAAATCACAAAATGATGACATTTTTACATGAAATATTGATTTCAGTCACAATCATCTCACAAATCAGTAATCACTCACTAAGTGTGGTGTCCGACTTTGTGAGCTGGTGACCAAAATAAACACCACTCCGAGAGCTCCTATGTTTACTGGGTATGAGTAAATGAATCTATATATAAAATTAAAAATCAATTTTATATGATTAATTTGTTACCAAAGTTAATACGAATTTAAACCAACACCAATATACTACGAATATGCTGCAAAAATTTTAATTAAAAAAAAATTTAATTACAGTCTACCCACTCATTCACATAATTGATTTTCAGTGGGGGACATAAACCAAAGTGACCAAGCCAACCCTTTAGGCCCGACGCAATCCCACGAGTGAGCGATAAAAAACAAAGATCGATATTTTTTATGAGGAAATATTGCAATCAGTGGTAATGTATGGACAGTGCGAAAATTCGGACTATCTAATTACAAAGTTTTGAGCTGTCCTGTGTCATTTTCTTGTTGTGCAAATAACAAATCTATACCTATAAAATATAATAATGGTAAACTTTCCTGTGCATGCCTGAACAGAAAAGGAAATTCAAAAAATATATTTTTATCTGTGATTCCATTTTTTTTCATTCCCTATACTAGAAACCAACTTCAGTGTCAATGTCCACACTCAATTATTGTAAAAAGGCTAAAATCAATTAAATCAGTGGCGGATATAGGGGTGGGGGTGGGGCGATTGCCCCGCATCACTATGAGATTCCAAATATAATTTCACAGGCAATTATTGCCATCACCTATTTATTAGGCCTAGATGCCATTTTCGATTTTTTAAACGTGTTTAGGCCTCCAAAAGTTGTTATTCGTAAATTTTCTCGCCTTCGGCAATAAGTGACACTAACAGGCCCTGGTTTTGTAAAATCTAACTCCATCCCCATATACGTAGATAGTTTCGTTTTATAATATGACAATCTTTGAGAAAAAACAAAAAACTTCCCACACCCCCCTGAATCAGGGCTAGATCCGCCACTGAACAAAATGTACACAAATCATCACAATTACAAAGGCTAATTTGCATCGAAATGCCAATGAAATATTTCAGAACCCCTCGGAATTTACAAAACCCGGCGACCCTGTTTCTGGGTATTTGCGTGACGTGTAATAAATAAATATCAACCATTATATTTTATCTATCACGATGCGAACTATATTACGTTCAAACTTGGTATTGCTTTGCTTCATGCATACGTTTAAGTATATTTAAGATATTTATTTAAATATATATATATAATATATAGTTTAGATTGGAGAAGGGTTGACAGGTTGGGAAAGCATAGAGAACATAAAGCCAGCCTGAAGGGCTGGGGGCGACAAAACTTTTCACCTGCTGATGACAACTGTAGCTAATTTAAAGTTGTTACCTTAATCCACGACGCGTTTCGTCCTTCTGGGACTCTTCAGGCGGATGGTGGCCACTAAAATCAGCTAACTACATGCAACCAAAACTCACAACACATAACCAAACCTGTGGTAGGGCCACGCAAGAAGTAAATTCTGCAAGCATGTTGTCATCATCAGCAAGGTTACTTCACACACCATTCATACTGGGGCACACAGTCAGCACAGACAGTAAGGGGGCTTCCCTCCCAACTCTGGTGCTCGGGAGACAAGAAATCCATGACTTACCCTGGATTCGAACCAGGACCCTTGGCAACAAGAGAAAAGCTGCCCCTCCTGCTGTTGCTGGGCAAGGGTGCCTCTTCATTCATACAAAGAGAAAAGGTTAGAGATATATATATATATATATATGTTATATCGCAGACTTTCACGGATAGAATATGCACACATTGTATTTTCGGGTAGTCCGTGTGGTTTTATTTTATTTATTCCAACGTTTTATACATAACGTTTGTTATGAAGTAAGGTTTGGTTTGTTTTTTACATTGTTTTATGTTTAATTTCCTTGAAGATGGGCAGGGAGAACTGCCCGAAACGTTGGAATAAATAAAATTAAACCACACGGACTACCCGAAAATACAATGTGTACAATGTGTGTACAATATATATATATATATATATATTATAATATAATTGCTGGGACGCATCTCCGAAGCCCCACTCTCCGATGCCCCACCAACCTTTTTAGTCACCGATACCCCACTCTCCGATGGCCCACCTACCTGCTAATGAAGCCCATGTTACACCACGTAATGTAAGTGCACTCCCACAGCGCGGTAAATGCAAATAGTTCAAAGTGCATGGTGTATTGAATAGTCTTCTCAAACTGATTATTTACCTGTATTTATAATGTATGTATGTAGTTGAATTGAATATTTTGTATAATTATTACTAACATTTTATCAAAGTCTCTCCGAATTTAAGAATATTATTCAATCTTAGTTGAGTTCAATGGTTGAGTCATATCTGTTTTATAATAAATATTAGTGGTTTTATAGTTCGTTTAGCTATATGACCAGCTAACCTAACCTAACCTCACCTAACCTAACCTAAATTAAACTAAACTAAACTAACCTGACATAACCTAACCTAACCTAACATACCATAACCTAACCTAACCTAACCTAACCTAACCTAACCTAACCCCTTTACCTATAAATATTTTGTTCCAAAAAATATTTGGTGGCAATATCCCCCCCCCCTTAATAATACAGGCAAGTTTGAAAACGAGAAACAACACTGTTCAATATAGAGAATTATATTTTTAACATTTGAATTTACCGCGTAAGAGACCGTGCTACGTGGTGTAACCTTAGCTTTGTTCGCCTGTCCAACACTTTACACTAGTGCAAGTCAGTGTAGACGAATAACTGTTTTTTGTGTCAGTGTAAGTCAGTGTAGTTGGTATGTGGTCGTTTTTCTGTACCTTCAGTGTAGCACTAGTGCTGCCAGTGTTACACTAGATTACACTGGCTATTTTGGTCGTGTAGGAGGAAACAACACTAAAAGTGTTGCGTGTGTTTTTTTGTGGGCAACACTCGGGCTACACTGACATACTGTTTCCTTTAAAAAGAAGTACTTCCGCCGTACACTACTCAGTGCACGTGTAAAACAGTGTAGCACTAGTGGTGGACAGGCGAACAAAGCTATGGGTTTCTTAAGCAGGTAGATGGGCCATCGGAGAGTGGGGCATCGGAGACTAAAACGGTTGGTGGGGCATCGGAGAGTGGGGCTTCGGAGAGCGCCCCAATTGGGACTTTGCATTTTTGTAGATGTAGGTTTATTAGCTTCTTTCAGTACAGTAGTTATAATGTTATCTAGGATAGGACTATAGGCCTTAATAAAAGATTCGAGTTGTCATGTGTTGTGTTAGTGTAATTGAGGGCCCTGGATGCAAAACTGGTCTTATCCACATAACATAATTTTGAGATAATGAAGAAAAACTGCTACTCCTAAACAATTTGAAATATTGATTTGAATGATTTTCAGATATTATGACAAAAATAAGTTGGATTGACCATGCACATCCACAGAAAAAAATATATAAGCATGTGGAGGCAAAATGGGTTTAAATTTTTTTAAATTGTGAATTAGGCGAGTTTTGCATTTCAGCTGTGGATAAGGCAAGTTTTGGACGGAAATATGGGAAATTAATCATTTTAAACAAGAAAATGCTGACGATTCAATACTTTATTAAATTTTTATTATTATTGTGCAGCATAATTATGTGTTATTTTTATTTTTATATATAATTAGTACCTTATATATTTTGTAAATATTTAATATTATTTGTATTCAATTTCCGTTATTTAATTAAATAATAGTATTAAATTAATGAAATTAGTGTTTTGAAACAATGCAAAGGGTAGACCTACAGATTTACTTACGAATGAAGTGTGACAAGCGTAAAAAATATAAATAGTATTACAGATTGCAGAAGTGTTTGTTTAGATGTGCATATTTTCGTCTTCAAGCTCAGAATCACAGAGATTGGTATAATTGTTTTCATTATTATCATCGTTCTCGTCGTTAGCATTGTTGTCGTTATTATTGAGGTCTTGAAGCGCATTTATATAGAAAATCAAATCATCAATCAAACGCCATTCAGGGCCAAAATGCTTATTAAGTAGGTTGTTCAGTGTTCACGTCGGAAAGCTTGGCATCTTTAACTTTTACCCGGAAGCCAACTCGTTTGGAGAAATAAGGCTTGTTTTCTTGCCTCTTTTGCTGACACTCTTACCTTCTCCAATATCGTTACGATAGTGGGGCTCTCCACGTACTGTGATGCTGCCTGATGTTAGTCATTTCAGATAAATGCGTTTCACACATTTAAACTGGAAATGCCAAGAACCCGGTGGTTTATGTACAGTGGCAACCGCGCTTTTCCAATCATGCACAAGACACTCTGTGCCAAGTTTAATAACAGTACCATGCTCTTGAAATATCTGCACATATTCTTCGGGTTTAATTATATTCGGCTTGCTCCTGACGATTTTTTCAATTCGGCCAAACACTCGATCCGCTGGTAGAAAAAATGACCGGGTACAGGAAAGATCAACAACAAAGTTTTAACATTTTGAGGAGCTTCAGTAGCCAGCCATTTGGCGCACATGCCCGCCATGATGGTGTTCTTATTCTGCCCGCCACAGCCATCTGCAAAAAGGCGAACTGTGGTGATGTTTGACATATCCGTTGCCGTTAATCTATGGTAAACGGCAGACGCAATTTCATTGGACCATTTTGGCCTGTCCAATTCTGTCCAAATATAGCAGAATATATTGTCTTTTGTCATTCTGCATTTTGATGTGCCTTGCACGACGGTAAAATTGAATGTGTATAGCTGTCGACTGTAATATGCAGCTTGATCAGGCACGCGAGGCATCACCATATTTGTTTGGCCGTCAAACGATATCGTCAATTCACCTTCTCGTTCTGTTTTGAGAGCTTCGAAGAACGATTTTGCACGCATCTTGTGCAATCGTTTCTCTATCATCAACCTACTTTTCTTGCCTTCATCCTTCTCTTGTTTTATCTGCTCACCTAAAGAAATACATGTTGAGCATACGTCGGTCACTGGCGATGAAAATCCAATATTATTGTTGACATTAAACACTTTTCTGAAGAAACTTTTTTTAACTTTCAATTCATAACTTGCCTCACTGTTGTACGCACGCCACAATTTATGGTAGGTACTGCCTTGATGCAGTTTGACCACGGCAGTAATGAGATTCAACTGTCACCAGGCGTTCAATAAACTGCATCACAGCCGCCTTTTAAGGGGCATTTTTTATTGTTGACCGCTCTCCTCCACGTGTTTCTTTATTATTATTATTATTATTATTATGTCTCTATTTGCAACAGGCAATGTAGCCCACTAGTGCAAATTTAATAGAGAAGGGAGGAGGGGAAACCCGGTACCGGCACATAGCCACTCCTACCGAAAAGTACCAAGGGGACCAACGGCTTTACGTCCCATCCGAAAGGACGGTGTAACTTTTGACAGTCATATAGGTTCCTCCACTAACCCGGACTGCCGAGCAGACGGCGCCAAGGAGAACGAAGCTGTCACACAAGCTTACGAACCCTAGTCTGCTCTAGCCAGCGATATACGTGTGTTTCAGGGCAGAGCGGCGACCCACTCAACCCCTGACCACGCCTGGTTAAACGGCCGCGGCTAAATCGCTGGCCAGGAGGCCTTCCTGTATTTAAATGTTTTCGAGAAACTCGCTGCACTCGAAATTTGAAGCACGCCAATAAATGCTTTCTGGCAAACTTGGACTACACCGCCGATTTTTTTCTTAATGTGGTATTGAATGGAGACCACCTTTCGGCTACCACCTTTAGCTGAACTACTACGCTTTGGAATATCCGAAGCCGCGTATTTGAGGATGAATGCATCTTGCGTTATTTTATTGCTTGTTGAATAAAATGATTCATGGAAATGCCTGACGTCAGCTTTGCTTAAACTTGCACATTGAAACGTTTTCCCATTATGACCACAGGTTGGCACTTTCGGAGGAAGGCCAGCAGAATGTCTGCAATGAAAAGGAACGAAAATTACTAACCGGAAATTTAAAAATTTAGGCCCCCTGGAAATTAATAATTAATTATTCAGTAAAGGACTAAAATGTGCGAAACCTGAATCAAAGTGAAAGATAGGCCCTAGCAGTGGCGGGTCCAGGAAAGGGCGGTAGGGGCGATCGCCCTCCCTTGGTTCCTAAAAAGTGCCCACATTTTATTGTTGTAATGATTATAACAATCCTAAAACGTGATGATAACATACCAAACGGCATTGTAAATCTAATAAAACTTATTGAAATGTTCCCTCTCTCAAGCCATTTAAAAACGTTTTTGTCAAAGCTTCCTTTAAAAAAATCCATGCGGGCCTGAGCTGGGGGCAGTCCCCCCCACACCCCTCAGCGTTTGCGTTACGCCACCTCAATCGCCAACCCCTTACGGAGGTCCTGGATCTACCCCTGGGCTCTAGGACTCAATAATCGATACGTTTATATTAAAATAGAAAAAGAAACACTATAATATCACATTATAATTTGTAATTGACATTCGTGGCATCGAAATAATTGCAATAATTAATCGTTGAAAAATAATAAAAACGAAATCTAGTAATTTATTTGAATTTGGCGGAAAAAGCTTCATTTTGTGGCCACATGACACCGCTACCAAACACAATCAATAGGCGTTCGTCTGTGTTTCTTTGGTGTAACACTGACTTACACTAGTGGAATTCTACACTGACAAGTGTAAAGCGGAAATAGTTACTTTTAACGGAAGTAGTAGGTTAGTGTAACGTACACGGACGTACACAAAAAAACGTCCACATTTCTGTTACGAAATGTACTTGAATGTAAAATGTAATTACCTCCCATTGTAAAAAGGTAAGAGTCCTCTTTCTTTAAAAGGGACCCCATTCTCATCCCTCACAACATTACTTGCAGTCTCGGCCTCCATGTTATCGTTTTATGGCGCGCAATGTCGGTGTAAATTCTTTACACGACCAAAATAGGCCGTGTAAAAATATCCTACACTGTCTACACTAGTGTATACACTAACTGTACAGAAAAACGCCGACGTGTATTTTACACTGCTTACACGGACACAGAAAAACGGACCAGTGTAGATATTCGCTTACACTAGTGTAAAGTGTAACACTAAATGTACACAGACGAACGAACCTATTGTTCGACTGTATTTGGCGCGCTTTTTTCTACCTGTCAATCAAAATATTTCTAGATAATTGTTTATTATTTCAGATACGTAATTTTTTGCAATTGGATCTTAATCAGTTTTGCATTGATGTATCCTAAAGCCTACCTTGTAGGGCCTACTATTTTGTCTCCAAATGTCTAAGACTAGGCTAGGCCTAGGCTTGCGCTAGGCAGAGGGCTAGGCCTAGTATAAATAAATGCGTTTCAATAATAGCGCCTTTAATTACAATTAGGAACAGCTATAGGCCTAGGCCCTACCAAATTATACATTAGTGTCAACCTTGCAGATCGCCTAGGCCGGAACTCTACTAGTTTGACGGAATTGCAATTTTTTGTTTTTTTACTTTATTTTCTTTGCCAAATCACTGATATTTCAAAGTATATTAAAAATAAATGCGCGGAAACCAATTAAAAATAATTTTCAGCTTCTGTTTTATAAACAAAAGTAAGTTATAAGTAGCGCGGAGCGACGCGGCCTAGGCCTACCGTGCTGAGATGTACTCACTGCAAGTTACCTTACAAGAACACAAAAAAAATCCAAAATAGAATCATCACGTTTTTACTGTTATAATAAAAAAAAAACTTCAAAACCTTTAACGTCGCTATTTTAAACGAAAATCCTTTTGTGGTGAAAGTCCTTTATATTTAAAATAGCGACGTTAAAGGTTTTGTAGGTGGAGTATTTTAGCGAAAATGGTTGGTACGCCTAGTAAGTAAAATCAAGACGTAAATACCAAACATGGCGGATCAATGACAGTGAAATGAGCGAGTGTTTGTGTTAAATATGTGTTATTCTATTTAATTGGTATATTTTCAGAGTGATTAGTATAAATAAATCGTTAATAATGAGGTCTTCTTCATTTGTTTCTATTTTGAAGTTGTTTTTTTATTCTTTTTCTTTGGAAAAAACTGTGTTGAAAAGTCGGACGAGTGTTGTGTAGGGCTCAGGGGTAGGGATTGACGTGTGTTATTCAATCAAACTAAAAGTGATTAAATAAGTCCAGAAACTACTTTCCGCGCCCAAAAACCAAGTAAACACATAATAATATTCAATTAGAAAAAGGAAAATCATAAATTTAATGTAAAATAACATTCCCGTCAAATTAAGATTATACCGCCTAGGCCTATGATTAGTGGCTAGGCTTAGTCCTACACATTGTAAGGCTAGAATTTCACATTGCTCAGTAAAATAAAGATAGCCTAGCCTAAGCCTAGGCCTAACAAACATACCTTTCTCTTTTCATCCGTGATCGTTTATCTACAGTGGCGTAGGAACTATTTTTTCAGTGGGGGGTCACACTAAAGTTGACTACGAGGTTGGGTGGGCAAACCAGGGCCTGGGGCGAAGCCCCAGCCGGCGGAGGCTTTTCGCCGTAGGCGAGATTTTTTTAAAAAGGTGCCCTTGATAAGTGGCCTAAAACACGTTTTCAGGCGAATTTTAATTATGAATAAGGGTTGCATTTTGAAGCTAATATTGCATTGAAGATTGATTACCTGACTGAAATCGGTCGACAGTCTGCTTTGGAGTGAAAACACTGCACACAAAATATAATGAATATTTGGATGAGCGTAGCGAGCGAAGCGAAGATTCCATTTCACTACACTGGAGAAAAAAATCCGGAATGTTTTTTTTTTCTTTTTTTTTGTATTTTTGTGTGTTTGTCCGCACGATTCTGGATAAACCGATACTCCAATTGCGATGAAATTTTATGGAGGCCTTCGAAATCTCTGAACTTAGAACTGCCACGTTTTTGAGCGCAATCGCAATCGCAATCGCAAAATTATTTCTCATTAAAATCGCAATTTTACGATTTTTTTCGATTTTTAAAAAATTCTTTGACTTATAACACCTACATGCTTTATCCGATTGTAATAAGTTTTTCACAGAACCTTAATTTTATGAATTAATATATTCGTGTGAAATTTGAGCGCAATCGAATAATTATTTCTTATGAAAATCGCAATTTTACGATTTTTTTCTTTTTTTTAATTTTGATTAAAAAAAAAATTAAAGTTTATTTTTTAATTAATTTAAATTAATTTAAAAAAAATCTTCAACAGTAATGATTTTTTCACAGAACAACAGAAAATCCGCATAACACATGGCAGTTCAATACACCAATTACGCTCATCCAACAACGCGGCGGGACTGAGCGTTTTCCTAGTAGTCTAAAATCAGATGGCTAGTCTAGTCTCGCAAATCACGTCTATTACTGAATCTTTCTAAAAAATTGTTATCAAAAACCTTCTTTTTTGTTTGCAAGCCCGACTGTAGTAAAAACCTAAAATCACCCAACAAGCTATAAGTTAGCAAAGTGGGGGGGGGGGGGAGTTTCCCCCCCATCCCCCCCCGTTCCTACGCCCCTGTTTATCTAGGTCATCATGGCGCTGCCTTTTCCTTCCTCGGCCATCTACCTCACTAACAAAAACGTAAATTCAACAGGTGATGTTGAAACAAAACAAAGATCACTCTTCTGTTGGCGCGAAATGCGCTGTTGTAGTGTGCTACCTATAGGAGAGTTAGAGAAATGCTGTAATATGATAATTACTATGTTTCAAACAGGTTTCTCCACCTTGTAGGCGTCAATCTAAGCTAGATTACCCCGTTACCCAATTTCAACCGGTAAAAGAAGAAAACTCTATTATCGTGGATAAGACCAGTTTTGAATATCAAATCGTTCAAATGCATTCTTTCCATAATGGATAAGGCGAGTTTTGACTTGGAATAAGCAAAGTGGATGTGGCCAGTTTTGCACTAAATATGAGATTGGATAAGGCGAGTTTTGCACATCACGTGAATGTTTAAAGGCACGCTACGCATGGAAATAGCGAGTTTTGTAACAACTTATTATTTTCAATAGAAAGATACCAAAAAAATGAACATAGACAAATCTTCATCTCGAAATTTTCAAAAAGTGGATAAGACCAGTTTTGCATCTAGGGCCCTCAATTATTGTATTTCATTTGCTGCTGTTGAATTACATTCATAAAAATGTAGACTACGACCAATCGACTATAGGAAGATGACAAAACAGTAACGAATAAAAACAACGATAACCGCATAAAGAATAATACTCTAGAACCATCATCGATTCACTCGCGTCAATTGAATGTATGTTATAACTGTGACGAATTATTCATATACGTCACGTAAGAAATTCCATCGGATTACTGAAGAAATGTT
>JAMZAV010006720.1:0-36131 GCA_024449915.1 Sweltsa coloradensis | reverse complement strand
AAACTTCAGAAGTTATGATTTTCTCAGAACAACAGAAATCCGCATAACACATGGCAGCTCAATGCTCAATTACGCTCATCCAACAACGCGTGGGACTTAAGCGTTTTCCTGGATGTGGCAGTCAGTCGCATAAAATCATCCAACTCGCCACCAAATAATATCTCGTGGTTTGAAACGTGGCTGGTAATGCGGGTAGCCTAGGACCCTAGGGGAGAAGACGCAACTGTATTGACAGAGCTACCGATAGCGGACGATTTAGTTTAGGTAGTCACCGCAAAATTTGAAAGCGCTCGGCCCTGCTTTCGACTCTTAAGTAATTTCGTTTACTGTGACGTTTACTATTACGAATTAGAATGTTTACTTATGTATTTAAATATTCCCGCGTCTTTCATGGTTGGTAGTTTGACATGGATGATTGTTGTTGTTGTTGTTGGTTTGGACAACCCTGCTTATATTTTTAAAGACAAAATCAAAGCAACTTTGAATTTTGCTTCGTTTTACGTCGTCAATTCGTAAATATTATCACTGTTGCGATTTTCCGCCATGCAAGTGTTGGTCCGAAATGTTTTAATTTCAGTTCCAAACAGTTGGCAATAGTGCGTGAAGGATCGTCTGCACAGCTGGCCTCCTTGTAAGCCTGTGTTGCACGCAAGTGGTCCCATGGTAAGTATTTACCATAGCAGGGCCCATACTTGTTATGCACACAGAAACCATACTGCCACCGCTAAGAGATAGCTCGGCCGTGTCTTATGTAGATAAGGCACGTATCACTCTGCACCTGCAGTTTCCCAGACCAGCCCAGCCTCACCGGACCAGACAGCTTCTAGCATCTAGGATGCGAGGGGGAAGGGAAGGGAAAATTGTCGCATCCCAAGCCATGAAAGTTCCCAGCTTCACCACGCGATGTGAATGTGACTAGGCCTAATTTCGGCCGATAAATCCTCAATCAAACTCGATTTTACCTATTGAATTTGTTTCGGGTAGGGCTAGGCTAGGTACAGTTCGTGGTTTGTTTGTTATAACATAACCTTACTTCGGAAACAGTTAGTTTTTAGATAGAAAGTTTTGAGGGTGCGTTCCAATGCTTCATTTTCACGCTAGTCTACTAGCCTAGTGGACTCATTTACCGGAAGTGAAGTCACTAGCAGGCGACCAAAGCTCCGATTTGGCTAGCAGGCTAGCAGACAGCAGACAGCAGGCGAAAGTGTACACTACGAAGCCCACTAGCCTGCTAGCAAAATGGCGGCCAGTAATTTCGCAGCCACAAACTTACAACTAAAAGCTACTTATGGAGTTAAAAGTGTAATGAATTGCTGATAATACTATAATAAATTTGATTATAACAGCAAATACATATACGAACATCCGGTCACGCATTCTTTTCTATGGTTTCGTGTGAAAAGTGAGGTTAGGGTTGTTGTTGCTGTTGTTGTTTGAATCTACACCACCTGGATGGGCTTTTCTATCCATTTAGGAAGCCGTGGGTAGCCATAGTAGGTAGGCTTCAAAAGTGTATGCCCAAAGGTGTAAGTAGGTAGCAGATAGCAGGCTAGTGGCTAGACGGTAGTGGCTAGCAGGTCAAAATCACATTGGAACGCACCCTGAAACTGTGTTGTATTGTGTGCCAACGCCTTGTGGGATGCTGAACACGCCGGCCTAGCCTAGGCCTAGCCTAGTACATCATTTGCAGGTTTGTTACTGTACTAGTAAGTACTACTATCATATTTTCTTTGTTACTAAATTTACCTGAGCTATTATGTAGCCCGATTTATTCTACCCATTCTAACATTAGTAAACTTAGTTGCTTGACTAACATTCCATACACAGGGCTGTGGGCCCATGTTGCATTTTTCTGGGGTTTGTTTCCGTTTGTGTAGGTAGCGTATAGGCTTATGGCCCTAGCACTACCAGGGAATTGGTTAGTTACCTTTTACAATTTTTATTTCCTTAGCTTAACTAATTTTTACGATCCCTATTTACATTTTATTTGTACATTGAAATTACCAATTGGCATAATTTTGGGCACGGGCCTCTGGGGCCTACTTACAAACTTAATTCTAAACATTCATCAGGCCTACCTATAAGTTTTTCCAGGCTAGATTTCTTGTGTCTTAAAATATTTTTATGGTTTTTAGTCATTTCCGAAAGATATTTTTTTTTAATAAATCATTCAAGTCAGGGGTACGATTTGTTCGTTTCGAGAAAACCCTTATTTTTTTATTTTGTGCTTTTTAGCCTGGCCTAGGGTTTGGTCTGTCAGCAAATCAGCAATTGTTTTCCAAAAGCAAAAATTTTTTTTTTAAGCAGATTTTGACGTTTTCAATTAATTTTTTTTACTAGGCCTAGTTTTTAACTATTAATTTATTTTAATTACTCTCCGTTGACTGGTGTCTAGGCCCTTCCCATTGAGATTCTTTGTTCGAAATTTTATTTAATTTTAAATTATTACTATTTTAACAATTTTTTTTTTTTTTTTATGCGTTGAAAACCAAAAATACCTAGCTATTTGACTTGTTTTTTATATTTTGGATACCACTTTTGGGAATGGTGACTGTGGTTTTGTGATCAGCCGTTTTCATCCTTGGTATGCGAAACGAAAAAGGGTACAGGTTGCTTGTGCCTCATTCCCTTTGCCCTGGCCCCGGGGCCCTGTCGATCTCCGCGTAACCTCCGGGTCTGCACCGACCCCGGGGACATCGTACGTTGACCCCAGGAGATGCTCGACGTCGAACGTCCTTCAGCCAAAGGTCCCCCCAAAATTCCTGTTATAAAAATGACATTATTAATAAAACAGTCTTCCGTTTGTTATTCCGTGTTGCTGCAAGGATGATATTTTTGTTCTTTAAGTTGTTAACACGTTCGAGGAAAAATTTAATTTTAAAAACTTCTTCCCCTTTGTCATTAAGTTGAATGCTCCTAAAGTTTTGATTTCTACGTGTTGTGTCACGTTGTCATTATTAACTGATCAATTAAAAATCTTTAATGGGGGAAATCTCTGTAAAGTTTTGGATTACTTCCGCAGGGGTTTGGAAATCCTTACATAGTAGTAATCAAATTGGTCGAAAAATAGTAAAATCCCTGCACTAACATTCCAGTTCCAGAGAAAACCTGCCTCCCCCAAACACGGTTGGTCTGTACGATTCCTGAAAACGCGGGACCCCCCGGACGGATGCGGAACGCTAAAAACCCAGACATCATTGGGGCTTCGTACCACGTGGGTTGAACGTTCGGGTGCACCTTTCGATCACACTTTTCTGCGCTACGTCGGCTGTCCAGGAATATCAGCCCGCAGCTCTCCACTCGATAAGTATGATTTATTTTCGGCAGATTAGAAGAACTTTCCCGGGGTTTGGCAGGTTTAAAAATTTTTCGATTTTGACAATAAAAAATACGCTTGCGATCCTATACAGCGATATATTCCTTAAATTTTTCAATGGCTACCCCAAACCTAACTTGCGTCTAATAAGGCAATGACTGTTTTGATAAAATTTCAAAACCTGTCCTCCGCTTTAAAGGGAAATTTTAAATAAAAAGCTGCACTTTAGGGTTGCTTTTGCCTTCACTGTGCTAAAATAAAGTAGACGAAACCCCCTGATAAATCTCAGTATTTTTTTGGGGTTAACGTACATCTGTGGAAAGATGAAATGCAATCCGGGGAGAATTTAGACAATTCCCAGGTTTCAAAAAGAGGAACTTATCGGCCACTGGAGTGACATCCGGGGCTTCCTAATTTCATTACCCTGCTTTAGATAAATAAAAGCTATTCAATTTTTTTAAGCGTAGTTTTTCGGTTGGTGTCACAAAGTTTGTCGCATCATCTGACTATCATTCTCAGTTCTTGTGCCTATTCCCAACTATCTACTTTTATCTGAAGAGTTTTTAGCTATAGTTGAATATCTTGGAATTATCTTACTTGACTGTCTATTCCTTGCAAATCGTTAACTTTTCTTCGCAACCTGTTTTATACAATTTTTTTTTCTATCACTAAATCTACTTTACTTTTTTAATTCAGTAACGTCATCGGGCGGGGGCTGTTCCCAAAAAGATACCTAAGCTTTTACCCCCTTTCTATAAGAGACCTACGTTCGCGCGACTTCGAAAGGGGTTTTTTGAAGGTCTAATCTCGTCTCGACCTCCCCAAAACCCTTTTTCCCCTGCGCATACCCGTTCACGTCGTGCAAACTCTTCACGAATGTCCCTCTGCGCTGAATGGGCGGTAGTTTAGGCACTCTGTCAGCCAGCGTCGTTCTCTCCGTTCTCTGCTGCTGCGCTGTAAGGGGACGCGATTTTGGGGGGAACGTCACATGCTTTACCGTAAATGCTTTTATGTACTCCAGCTTCCCCGTGATGGGAGCTCCAGTGCTCGTTATGCTTATATTCGGCCTATTGTGTCAAGCGAACCGCCGTATCCCCGGGTTCAGCATCTCCCCCTGCTTTAGGAAGATCAAGCCCTGGGGTTCAATTGTTGGTCTTCCTGTTGCAATGAAAGCGCCCCCTGCAACATATTACGTTTGCGTTTAGTGTTTTCCGACCAGGGTTTTTTAATTCTTGCTGTTATACTCTAGTTCCATTTTACAGTTACCACTTTTATAATTACTTTCCCTCGCCCTTAAAAACACCTAATTTTCTAAAACTTATTTCAGAACAATTTAAAATTTTCAATTTTTTTTTTCCAATTAGGGGCGTAGGTTTTTTTAAAACGTCCTGACTCAGCTTATTAAAATTTTACATATCGGGCCCTACTTTTATCTGGGGCGCAAACTATACGGTCTGTGTTTTGTGAACTCCCCGCCGCGGGTTGGGCGTTTTGGGAATTTCGTCATTTAAAAACGTCCTAAAAAAACTTCTTCATCCCTACCCCATCCGACTTGCATTTCTATGGGACTTCGGGGTCGTAGGTACTAAAATTTTTTAATTCGGGGGAAAATTCTGGTAGCTTTTGGGTTCTTTTTCGACTCGTTGAAATAATATTTCCCCCGGCCTTCCCTCTCCCGCGGTTTCTAGATGAGTTCCCCCCTGGTGTGATTTTGCTGACCATGATATTTCCGCACGATATTTTTCTGATTTTTGTCCTTTCTCAGGTTCTCCATGTCGGGAGAGTCTCCGGCTCGCCCTCGTTTGGGTGTCCAGGGAGGGCGTTCGTCATCCGACTGCTTCCCGTCTTTCGATGCTCCTCACCCACCGATTCTCAGCATCGACTGCTCTTCTTCTGATTCGTGTCAACTGCGCTCCGTGTCCGATGTGCTCCTTTCTAAAGTTTCTTCAGTCCCTTTTGCTCGAACGACTCGTCACCCGAGATTCATTTTGGTCGAAGCTTGTTGTAGCGCTTTCATTTTGTTTTTGCTTTTTTTGATGGTCCTGCTTCCCTCCTCCCTCCCAGTTGAATTTTCGGAGCACGTTTTAAATTTTTCCGAGGACCCCAACGGGCGTTTTTACTTTAAGTGTCACCCGGGGTTTTTTTATCGAGACTTCTTTCGAGGACCCCTCTAAACCTTCGTGGTGCGACTGCCATATCTTTGGGTAGATGGTTCAACTTTAGCTGCTGAATTCTGTCCGAGGTCTCCTCTGGGTCGTTTAACTTTTTCCCGTTTTTTTTGGCAGTTCATCGTACTTCCGTGTTTTCGGTTGTTCGGGCTGACCCTAGGCTGGTAGGCGAATCTTCTTTTTCGACATAACTTTACCCGGGTTTAGCATGTACCACGGCCTCTCCCTTACGTAGCTTCAGCTTGTAATTTTCATCGCTTTACTTTTTTAAAGAACCTATGCGGTCCCGAAAAATTTAAAAGAAAGCTTCTTTTTCCACCGTTTTCTTTTGCAGTTTTGCTAAATAAAACGTACTCCCCACTTTTACGCTGCGGTTTCGTTTTTTGGTCGTAGTATTCTTTTGAACTCACGACTTTTTGATTACTTTGACGAACCATTTCGTCCATATTGACCCTCAGCTAGTTGCTGTTGCGTTCGATCATGACCTACTAACTTCGGTTCCAATTACCGGAAGGTATCCTCATTTCATGCCTAAAAAAGATAATGTGGTAAAATTTTTGTTACGTTTTTCGCGTTGATCGGGACGCCACATGGCATATGGGACGAACCTATCCAGGTCTTCTGTCTTTCTCAACAAAGTGAGATCATGTCTGCTATGGTTCTGTAAGACGTTTTAAACGTTTCCCTTGGCCTGCGGGTTATACCCGCGTTTTGGTGATTTAACCCCCCACAAGCGACAGGGGCTCTTGCAGAAGGATACAAATGCTTTCCACGGGCACTTTAAAACCTTTTCTGGAAAAAATGGCGTGATATAATCTTTTCCACAAATTCGCGCGCTTTATTTTTTGCCGTTTTGGGTTTTTTATCGCGACGCCTCACGTAGCGGTAAAAAGGGCAAAGAACTCCCGAATACCTTCTTATCATGGGCTCTCAGGTACGGACCTACGATGTCTAAAACCCCCCTGAAAAGGTTTAGTTTTTTTTTTTATGTGCGTTTCCCAAAAGGGATTATTTGGGGTTTTCCCGCTTTCGTCGAGCACACGAGCAACTCCAGTAGTACTTCTCGACTCTTTCCGTAACGTCTTCCAGAAATGCGTTCTTTGTAATGTCCGTTGTGCCTTTATACCTTGATGCATACTAAAAATGTATCGTGGTGATGTTCGTTTTTCGTGGAACCCGACTATCGGGGCGACAATGCAATTAATCTCCGTTCCATGAAAAGTGACCCTTCCCGACAAACCCATACGCCTTCACCTGGGGTGTTTAGTCTTGATGACATTAGAAAAATCGTCTTTGTTGTTTATCTAAAATTGTCTCTCTTTAAACGGGGGAGAATTCGCTTTTCTGTCTACGTTGACAGCTTGCGTCTCGATAATGCATTGCTTGGTTTACTTTTCCCAGGTTTAATATAAACCCCAAATCAAACTCCGATAATCGTACCCTCCGCGAGTTAACCCCGGGCGATTTTGGGCCCTTTTAGTTTCAAAACCCCTTTAAGGAGCATGGTCTTGTAGATGGTAAAATTTGGGACCTAAAAAATAAACACGGAAGTACCTAAGCCCATACAATAGCGACATTTCCATCTGTCGTACTATAGTTCACTGGCTTTGTTTGAGTTCCGCGACGCTACCTTTCGGTCTTTTATCCCGTTTTGTTTTTGTGCTACGCTCCAATCGTACCCCACTCGCACATAGTTAATGAACGGGTTTTGTAAACACCGGGTCCTTAAAAGTTTCCCACACAGTTCCCCTTTTTAAGGGGTCAAAAGCTTTTTTTTTGTTTGTCGTCCAACAAAAGGAACACCTGCTTTGTTAAACAGTTAGGGTGGCAGAAAGGGCAAATTTGGGAATACCTTCTGTGTACGAGGCTAGGGCCCAAAACGCCCTACCTCCTTGACTTTGCGGGTTTTCCCTTTTTCTTTAATAGCTTTACAGCCTTGGGTCTTGGGGCCCCCTTTGCTCGTCACAAATTGACCAGTAATTTTCTTCTGATTTAGCGAAATTTACATTTTTCTATCTTATATGAAATTACTTCTTTGACCTTTTTAAAAAAAATTGCTAAAAATTTAACGGTTCTCCAAGGGGTCACTGAAAAGAATAATGTCATCCAGGATACCATACATTCAATACCCCTTTAAATCCTCCCAAAACCGTCCCTTAACCTTTGGGAAAGTGGGGGACCCCCATTCGCCCCTGGCAACCTCTTGTAGTGCCAATGACCCTGGAAGTAAAGAAAGCAGTTTTTCCTTGTCCCGCTCAATCTTCACGAAAAAACCCTGAGTGTAAATCTAAACGTGTACCACTTACATTTTCCCAGATATCCGATATCTGAATATTTGGAAAAAGGGTGCTCACCCTTAGTTTTCTTGGTTCAATCCCCAAGTCCGTAACTAATTGTACTTTAATGCCCCTCTTTCCCGGGCAGTTTTTAGGCACCATTAATATTTGGGGCGTTCCATGGTGAACTGGAAGGGTTTAATAATTCCCTTTCCGGGGCAATCCCTCACTTTTCTTCTGCCCCCTTGTTTAAGCGCATGTGGCATCCGATAGGGGGGTTTATTTATGGTTTAGCATCCCCCTATCGTCCTTTTCAACCTGCTTTTGCACCCTAATGTATCCTCTGAGTCCAGGAAAAATTCCCTTTTACTTATCCAGTACAGTCCCCTCTTAAACCCCATCCCGGTTTCCCAAAGGGGGTAATTTTTTTTTCCCTTTAAGAACGCGTTACTTTCTCATTCGTGCATTTATCTTGTGACTCCACTTTTTTCCCCTTACTACCCGGGGGGGGGGCCCACCTACTTCTTTTGGGGTCTACTTTCGCGTTCCATGACCTCCCCTTCTCCTAAAAACGTATTCTTCTGTAGCTGAATTACGTCGGAGCCAACGTTCTCCTTTTTAGTGGTATTAAATTGCCCTTTGTGCTAGCCCTCGCGGCCCTAACAACCTGCTTTGCACTTCACAGGTTCAACAACCCTTGTTTAGGTATTCCCTACCCCCTTGATCCTCTACCGTAGAAATCTTCGCCCCGGGGCCCGGGGAACCAATAGTTCTTTCCGTAACTTTCCAAATGGGGTCTAGCTTTCTAGACTTAAAAGTACTTTCGGGGCTTGCCTGTCCTTTTATTTTCCCTTTAGCGTCGTCACGCTCGTGTGGGCTCCAGAGGCTGTGGGAAAGGGTCTATAACCCCCTGACTACACTTGTCGCTCCCGACGGGCTGTTTTTTAACTCCCTTCCTATCAGTTATGAGTTAGCAGAACCGCGGTGCAGACATGCTCTGCAACTCTGCAGCCTTCTGACGTCCAATTAATGGTAAATTGCTACTACCAATTTTCAATTCACGTTCTCGAAAACAAGGTCCCTTTTCCCGACGGGAAAAACTACCCCATATTTCCTCGTGTGGAAATTGAGACGGCTACGTAAAAAATGTTCATATTGCTCTTTTTATCCAAACGTAAAAGATTGTGCCCTAAAAGATTTAAAACATCTCCTGTTACGCCCCTACTTTTTTTCCGATTTTCCTAAATGCAGTCTTACAACTCCAGGTTTTTGCATAGAAAACGTAGCGCCTTGTCTATATAGTTTTTTCCCAACTTTTCCATCTATGCTCCTTTCCGTAAAATTTCTTCACTATTCCATCATCCGGAGTCGCTACACAGGTATAACTATCTATTGCTGTTTTCGTCGACCCGGGGTCGCGACGAACTTTGCCCGTTTGGGGGCCTCTTATCTTTCCCGCCCGTTTCACAAAAAACCCAAATTTCCCAATGCCCCTTCTTTTTTTCAGTACGAGCAAAAGGGGATGTTCGGTCTTTTTCCCCTAGGTTATCGCCACCCCCGGCTTTTAAAAAACGTTTTTTCTTCTTACGCAATCGGTTGAAAATGGCCCTTTTTCCCCAGCCAAAAATTTCCATCGCTTGTTTTATTAAACCGCGAAAACTGTCCCCCCCCGGCTTTTCCTCCGGCGACAAAAGACCGTTTCAGTATGGTTTTGTGCCCGGGGAAAGTATAGGCATTTTTAAACCCTACTTGGACTCCCATTACCATGGGCCCCCCCGTGAACGCCGCGACAAGTCTGCGCTCCGCCCCCTCGTTTATTTGGTTAAAAAGAGGGATCCGCCCCTTTTCCGGATCGTCTTCTGATTCATTTTTTACAACGGTCGGCAAAACTTTTCCCCGTCTCGCCTCTTGCCGACTGCGGGTTTGCAAATGTGCATAATAAAATTGTCTGGTTGACGCGACCTGAACCTAGCAAACATCCCTTTCCGAAAGTCCGCGTACGAAATCGTTGGCTCCCCGAAAGGGGTTTATTACTGTTAGAAATGCGCGCCGCACCCTCTAGCTTTAAAGGGTTTTTAATTTTGACTTTATCAGCCTCTGTCCCAAAAACCCAAAACCCCGGGCCTATCAACTTGGTTAGAAAGTCCCGCTGCCACCTGAGGCTCTCCTCTCCAGGGTTGATTAGGTTCCCCACGTGGGTCCTTTAAAATGTGACGTCACTACGGGGTTTCCCCCTGTTGTGTTTTATTGTTGGTAGGTTCCTTTTTCACATCCTTTTTAAAAAAAACCCGCACCCAGCTTGAGAGCTTCTCTCTGCCTGAGGTCATTCAAAACTCCTCTGTGTGGGATCTGGGTAGATTTGAAAATTAAATTTTAAAAAAACTAACACAATCAAAAGGTTGGATACCAAGTTTGTTCAGTAGACCTCCACTGTGTAATAACACACCCCATGCAAAAATAAATTTTGCAGACTACCTATGTTTTTTTCTAGGCACTGTTACCAGTTTCCCAAAACCTGCTCTCAAGAAAAATAGTCTCTGCGGGGTTTTTTTATTTTTGTAACAAAAATTCCGGTATGCGCTGCACCAAATGTAGTGCCCGCAAATTTTATATCAAAATCAATATTTAATTGGTTGTGAAATAAGTTTGTACCTTTTAACTATTTAAATTGAAGATCAGTGTTTGGGAGGATGGGGGGTTTTTACCATAAAACATGTAAATGTGTAAATAGAACTACTTTAAAAAAGCCAACTTTCACTTACACAGATTTTGGTTTTAACTTGAAATTTAAACCCCCATCCCGGAACCACTTCCTCTTCAAAGAGGCGATAAAGAGAGCCAAACCCGGCCACTTCATTAGTGTGGGAAAAACCTTCCTTAATTGTCACTACAGGACCGTGGTACATTATTGGCTAGTTTGAAATTAGGCGCGTTCACCTGGGCCCAAAAGAGGTCAGCTGTTTCCGAATTGCCCATGGTGATTTACATTGCTACGTGTGGGAAGAAAGCCCAATCTCAAAGGGTTATTACACATGACGTAAAGGAAAAAGATTGACTTGTCTGCCCATTTAGAGACTGTAATGGGTTTGAATTAAAATTACTTCATAACACAGAACTAAAACCCATAAAATTTAAATCAATATTCTGATTTTGATAACTGGATTGATGACTATGTGACTACCAATCATTGTGTACTAAATGATGATTGGTTTTCTATATTATATTATTTTTGGATGATTACCAAATACCCAATATCGATGGAAATCGATATCCAATCAATAAAGTGAAATAAAACCCTGATTTCACTACAATATGAAAAAGAAAAATCTAATAAAAACTGAAAAAATGTTAATGACAATAATCGTCAAACCCTTTAAACCGACAATATGAATCTGACGAAAAGTAGAAATATTTAAAAATTTAATCTGCAAACTGTCAAACTGTTTTTGGGCCCCGGTAAGACGCGTTTAGCTGCGTAAAGCCGTAAGAGCTAAGAATAAAATTTAAATGACAAATGTAAATAAATAAAAATTGCCAAACCATCAAACTGACACTATGCAACTGACGAAATGCAAAAATTGATAAAATGAAACTGTGAAACACATGAACACATTTAAAAAAATGAAAAAGAAAAATGAAAAGTGAAAAAATGAAAATAAATAACGGGCGAAAACTAGCAAAGTGCCAAAAAAATTGTCAAACCGGAAAATAAAAATCAGATACAAATGAAATGAAAATTAAAAATCTTTCAAAAACTGACAAATGAAATTGACAAAAATGATATGTAAAAAACTAGCTTACTAAAACTAAACTAACAAATTAACAAATAACTGTCAAACTGTAGAAATATAAAACTGACAATTGGAAAATGAAAAAATCTAATAAAAAAATGACAAAATGTAAAGATTAACCTTCAAACTAACAATATAAAACTAAATATAAGTAGAATATTGAAATTGAAATTGAAATTGTATGTCAAACTGTTAATATGAAAAACATGAAACAATAAAAATGAAAATGTTACAAATGACAATAAATAACTGGCAAAAACTAGCAAAGTGCCAAAAAAAACTGTTAAACCGTAATTAAAAATCTGAGACAAAATGAAATAAAAATGAAACTAGCAACTACAATTTAAAACCAACAATTGACAAATCACTGTCAAACTGTAGAAATGAAAAACTGACACTATGAAAATTTTAAAAAATCTAATAAAAACTAACAAAATGTTAATGATTAACCTTCAAACTAACAATATGAAACTGACAATAAGTAGAATATTAAAATTGAAAATAAAATTGAATCTGTCAAACTGTGAAAATGAAAAACTGGTAATATGAAACTGACAAAAAGTTGAAAAATTTATCAATGGAAACTGTGGAAACACATAAATACATGAAACAATAAAAATGAAAAAATCTAACAAAATCTGACAAAATGTAATTGACAAAAATGAAATGAAAATAGCTAAAACTAATTGAAAAATGTGAGTCACAACTTTCAAACCTTCAAACTGAAATATGTAACTGACAAAAACTAGAAAAAATTACAATTTGAAACTGTGATACTGAAACTGAAAACGTAAAAAATGAAAAACTGACAATATGAAAAAGAAAAAATCTAATAAAAACAAACAAAATATAAATGAAAATAATCGTCAAACCTTCAAACTGACAATATGGAACTGACGAAACGTAGAAAAATTGATAAAATGAAACTGTGAAACACATGAACACATGAAACAATAAAAAATGAAAAGAAAAAAGTGACAAAATGACAATAAATACTGTCGAAAACTAGCAAAGTGCCAAAAAAAATTGTCAAACCGGAAAATAAAAATCTTAGACAAAATAAAATGACAATTAAAAAATCTTACCAAAAACTGACAAAATGAAATTGACAAAAATGATATGTAAAAAACTAGCTTACTAAAACTAAAACGAACAAATTAACAAATCTGTCAAACTGTAGAAATGAAAAACTGACAATACGAAAATGAAAAAAATCTAATAAAAACTGACAAAATGTAAATGACTAACCTTCAAACTAACAATATGAAACTGACGATAAGTAGAATATCGTAATTGGTTTTTTAAATTGAATCTGTAAAACTGTGAAAATGAAAAACTTGTAATATGAAACTGACGAAAAGTTGAAAAATTGATCAATTGAAACTGTGGAAACACATTAACTCATGAAACAATGAAAATGAAAAAATCTAACAAAATCTGACAAAATGAAATTGACAAAATTGATATGTAAAAAACTAGCTTACTACAACTAAAACTAACAAATTGACAAATCACTGTCAAACTGTAGAAATGAAAAACTGACAAAATGAAAATTAAAAAAATCTAATAAAAACTAACAAAATGAAAATGACTAACCTTCAAACTAATAATATGAAACTGACGATAAGTAGAATATTGTAATTGAAATTTTAATTGAATCTCTCAAACTGTGAAAATGAAAAACTGGAAATATGAAACTGACGAAAAGTTGAAAAATTGATCAATTGAAACTGTGGAAACACATAAACACATAAAACAATGAAAATGAAAAAGTGACAAAATGATAATATGTAACTGGCGAAAACAAGCAAAGTGCCAAAAAAAAAAACTGAGACAAAATGCAACATAAAAAGAAAAAATCTAACAAAATCTGACAAAATGTAATTGACAAAAATGAAATGAAAATAGCTAAAACTAATTACAAAATGTAAGTGACAAAATTTCAAACCTTCAAACTGACAGTATGAAACCGACGAAAAGTGGAAAAATTGGCAAAATGATACTGTCAAACTGTAAGAATGAAAAAACTGACAATATGGAAACAAAAAACCAATAAAAATTAACAAAATATAAATGACAAACTGGTAAACCTTAAAACTAACAATATGAAACTGACGAAAAGTAAAATATTATCAAATTGAATCTGTCAAACTGTTGTTGTTGCAGCGTTCGGCCATGTTAAACCGCGTTAAGCCACGTTAAGCCACGGTGTGCCACGTTAAGGCGTTTTCCATTGGCATGCACTCGGCGAGTGCAGAGATGTCATTGTTGTCAATCTCTATTCGAATAATATGTCAAAACTGAACAAATGAAAAGACAAGTGGCAATCCAGTGCGCACAAGGGCACAAGTGCGACCTGAGTGCAGCTAATGGAAACGCCATTAAACTTATTTACAAATTGTGAGTCACAAACATTCAAACCTTCAAACTGAAATATGTAACTGACAAAAACTAGAAAAAATTAAAAATTGAAACTGTTGAAACTGAAACTGAAACTGAAAAAATGAAAAACTGACAATATGAAAAAGAAAAAATCTAATAAAAAATGACAAAATGTAAATGAATAAAATTGTTAAACCTTCAAAACTGACCACTATGCAACTGTCGAAATTATAAACAATTGATAAAATGAAAACTGTGAAAACACATGAACACAGAAACAATGAAAATGAAAAGTGACCAAAATGACAATAAATAACCAGGAGAAAACTAGCAAAGTGCCCCAAAAACTGTCAAACCGTAAATAAAAATCTGAGACAAAATGAAATGAAAATGAAAGAAATCTAAAAAAATCCACAAAATGAAATTGACAAAAAAATGAATGTCAAAAAACTAGCTTTACTACAACAAAACTATCTAATTTGACAAAATCACTGTCAAACTGTAGAAATGAAAAAACTGACATATGAGAATTTAAAAAAATCTATAAAAGTAATTAAATGTAAATGACTAACTTCAAACTAAACAATATGAAAAACTGACGATGAAGTACAATATTGAAATTGAAATTGAAATTGAATTCTGTAAAACTGTGAAATGAAAAACTTGTAATATGAAACTGACGAAAAGTTGAAAAAATTGATCAATTGAAACGTGGGGAACACCTAAACACAGTGAAAACAATGAAAATGAAAAAGTGACAAAATGAGAATATGTACTGGCGAATAACAAGCAAATTGCAAAAAAAAAATCTGTATCAAACCGTTAAAAAAACACAGAGACAAAACTGACAACATAAAAATGAAAAAATCTAACAAAATCTGCCCAAAATGTTATGACAAAAAATTAAAAATGAAAATAACTAAATTAATTTTCAAAATGTGAGTGACAAAACTTTCAAACCTCAAACAGAAATATGTAACTGACGAAAAACAAGATAATTGACAAATTGAAACTGTGAAACTGATAATTGAAACTGTTAAAAATAAAAAACTGACAATATAAAAATGATAAAATCTAACTAAAAAACTGACCAAAATGTAATGACAACAAAAAAATTGTCAAACCTTCAAACAGACACTATGAATCTGACAAAAAAAGTAGAAAAATTGTCAAAATGAAACTGTCAAACTGTTAAGAAAAGAATGACAAAATGACAATATGGAAACAACAAAAACCAATAAAAATTAACAAAATTAAATGACAAACTGGTTAAACCTTAAAACTAACAATATGAAACGGACAAAAAAAGTTACAATATTATCAAATGCTTCTGTCAAAACTGTTGTTGCAGCGTTTCGGCCATGTTAAAAACCGCGTTAAGCCACGGTTAAGCCACCGGTGTGCCACTTAAGGCGTTTTTCCTGGCATAGCACCTCGGCGAGTGCAGAGATGTCCATTGTTGCCAACTCCACGTGGAATAACAATGTCCAAACCTGAACAAATTGAAAAAGACAACGTGGCTATCCAGTGCGCACAAGTGCGACTGTGAGGGCAAAGGCCATTCCCACGGAAAGACGCACACATAACAATTATTTACAAAAGATGAGTCAAAACTTATACAAACTTTCACCAACGGATATATGTAACTGACGAAACTAGAAAAAAATTATCAATTTGAAAAACGGTGAAACTGAACTGAACTGTAAAAATGAAAAACTGACAATATGAAAAAGAAAAAAATCTTAATACAAAAAACAAAACAAAATAAGAGTAAATGACAAATAATCGTCAAAACCTTCAAAATTGACAAGATGACAATTTAACTTCTGTTTCCAGGTATTATTGTATTGGCACTTTGTGGAATTGTGAATTCTGTCGTCAATAGAGACATATTATTATTACTTATTATTATTATTATTATATTATTATATATTAGTTATTATTATTATATTATATTATTATTATTGATTGTTGTTATTATTAACTTATTATTATATGAAAGGATTGAAGGACTTTCGCGGACCGTTATATTATATAGACGGTTTTCGGGACATGTACCGCGTTATTAAAGAGTGTAGAATAACACATACCCTGTGTTATTGTAGCGCTGACGTTTCGCAGCCTACTGTGAGCGCATTGTCCAAAGAATGAAGAGATTCTGCTTTGCTCGGTATTTGAGGCCCTCGTTTGGCATCCCCCCCCCACAGGGATGAAAACGGGCTTCAAAACCAGGAGCAAAGCAGGAATCTCTTCAGTCTGTTGGACAATGCGGCTCCCACAGGTAGGCTGCGAAACGTCAAAAGCGCGCAATAAAAACAGGGTATGTGTTGTAAATTAAATCTTAATAACGCGGTCAATGTCCCGAAAACGTCTAAGAGGATTATTATTATATTATTTATTATTATTATCTATTATTATTATTATTATTATATTATTATTATTAGTATATATATTATATATGATAAAAGGATATTATTATTATTATATTATTCGAAATATCAAAACGTCTTGGAGGGAGAACGGCTCAGCGAGGGGATTTAGAGGACAATTGTTGTCAAAAATAGCCAAGAAAGTAGGTTGCGGACTGTACTAGCTGCGTGACATGATGTAGTTACACGAGTGAGAAGTCCAAGAAAGAGAGTGAATACCCGTAAAAATAATAGTGCGTGTATTCAAGAAAGAAGAGGGACGAACTCTTCGCCCGGTTCGTCGCAAGGGGACGGTGAAGAACAAAGGATCGTTTCCGGAGGAGCAGGGGAGAAGACAATCTTCCTATGTACATAAACGAACATTTGTCACCTTACTATAAGGAACTTGTTTTGGCAAGGAGTTAAAATAAAAGCAAAAGTTGATGGCTTCAAGGTTGTCGGGTTCAGTCGCGGTACTATTGTTTCGTAAGGACGAAAAATCTCGAGAAGTAATCAAGGGTAAGATCCACGAGACATTGATAAATTAAGTAACGGGTAGGTTAATTATTATGAACATGTGGGATCCCACCTTTCCCCGTGACGGGAACGTGGTGATAATAATTGATAATTGATAAAAGAATGTAAGGTTAACATTGCTACATATTTAAAATCCGATCGAGAAAGAAGCACTGGGACGAAACTAAGATTAACTTTCTCGATAACCACTAGGTAATTTTACATGTGACTAATGCCTTTAGCGAAAGTCAATATAAATGGATATCGATAGTAGATACAATTGAGTTAGAAGGGTATAAGATGTTTTATAGATTAAGAAATGAAAAAGAGGTGGTGGCCTAATCATTGTACGTAAATGATTCAATACAATTTGTGTCAATCGAGTAGTCTTTAGGAAAACTTTGAAGGTATAGCAGGGAAACATAATAGTAGGGAACCAAATGCATGTCTCTTGATGTTGTATATAGACCTTCCTAACATAACAACTAAGAACGAGTTCATTCAAGAGATAGATTAAATATTGGAGAGAGGTAATGTCGCTACCGGCTGTTTCATTGGTGATGTAAACATGGACATTATGAATGATTGTGATCCGGTTTGTGCAAGTATTACGAAAACTAGTTTTAGCTGCAAAGGTGTAGTAGGTATATTCACGGAGCAACACGTGAAGAGAGGTTGGTGGACAAACTAACGACGGTCGTGATAGACCACTTGAATATACGTGCAGTAGTACTCAGATTAAGTCAGCTATATGGACCTCAAAGTGTCTGATCAGTACATTATTATGGCGTTTTTGAAATTACCGCAAAATGGAAAACGTGGAACGACGGTGAGGAGTTACGGTCACCACAATGCATTGAAAAGAAAACTGTTGCGTATCCTAAAAACCATACAGTGGGACTTGTTTGCTTTCCGCAAATAAGCTGTGCGATTTTTGTACAACTCGCTTTATTTATTTTTAAGAGGGCTTATGAACGGGCCGTTTTCGTTAAAGAAAAGAAAATGTAAAAAAGGGGGGGAAAATCATTTGATGGACGTCAGAGTTGATAGAAATGATGCAAATAGAGACGATGTGTCATTAAATGGAAAAAATGTAAAATCTAAATCCTTGTCAAAGCGGGTATCGGGCAGAGTACAAAAACATTTGAAATAATTTAAAACAAAAGATAAAAAATAGCAAAACAAAACTACTATCGTGAGCTTTTGGAAAGGAGCAGGGCAATATTTAAAAGAAAACGTGGGCAAAAAGCTTTTTAATACAATAATTGGAAAGAACAAGGAAAGAGTGGTAGATCAGGTTTCATTAACAGTTTTTAGGTAAAAAAATGCGAGTTCTGAATTATGTAGCAAATTCCTTTGCAAACGTATGTGGAGGAGGTGGAAAAATATCATTCATAACTGTGATGTGACGTGCGTTAAAACAGATCAAAGAGTGAAAAAAGTTTAAACTACGAATCAGAGCAATTCAATTTACATCCCCGGTTGGATGCGGCAACAAGTGGAAAAATTATACACGGAACATGAACCCGAAAAAACAGGCTGGTTAGACGAAATAAGAGTAAAGATCTACAGAATATCAAATGCCAGATCAGTCCAGTAATTGCTCATGAATAAATTTATCGATTAAAGAAGGAGTTGTCCAGAATTGTTTGAAAGTTTCGGTAGTAAGGCCTGTTATAACAAAAAAGGAATCCACTACGAATATTCGAATATCGCCAATCGCCTTATTATCGGTGTTAATAAAATATGGAAACGGTATGTGGCTGGATGTTTGAGTGATTACCTGCCAAATTTGATATTTATTAGTAAAAACCAATTGGATTCAGAAAAAGAGAAGCACTTTCTGACCTTCTATACAATCTCGAATATCGTAAAATTTTAACAAAAAAAAAGTGTTTGAAGAAAATTTCATGTTGATGTGTATGTTTGTAGATTTTATAAAGCGTTTGATACCTAAATCACAAGAAATATTGTTAGCTTTGGAAAAAGGTTGGAGTAAGAGCCCCCTTACTCACAATGGTTCAAAGAGCTAATTTGAAAAACAGGAAGCTAGTGTGAAAAATCGGCAACGTTTACAGCGTGGACTAAATAATAAAATCAGGGGTGCCACAAGGATCAATTAGGGCCATTATTTACTGATATATGTAAATGGGATGACGCCGATATTTGAAAAAAATTCTGCGTTATTTCTTGCGATGATTCAGCATCGTTGACGAGTACAAAGATCCTGGCAACTGCGGTAAGTTATTTACAAGAAAGACACGTAATTTGGTGAGATGGACGCACGACGATGGTTTGATTGTAAATGCATTAAAAAACTAAGATAGTCCACAATTCCAGTCCATTAAATGTGACCATAACTCATTAGTTGAAGGCGTTTCACATTCAGTGATTGTTTGCACAATAACGCTTACATTAAGCAAGGGTGGAATTAAACTGCACTGTAAACAAATATTGAGTAAGTGTATAGCCGATGGGTTACCTTGGTATTGAAATTGACAAGTTGCTTTTTCGTGGGGAAAATCATATTATTAAGTTATGTAATCGGATTCGCCCATGTGCAGCAAAACTATACCACTTAAGTACATTCTACCTTACAGCTTACTGCGAACGGGTTTATATTTCTTTAGTTGAGTCAATTCATCTCTTATGCTGTGTTGGCCTGGGGGAATGGCCTCCAAATGGTACAAAACCTCAAATTTCAACTTGCAGAATAAGATTTTTTAAAAACACCTTCCTAATCACATACTGAGATGTGTCCTCAAATGAACTTTTCGAAATAACTGGTTGCTACCCTGTAAATAAGTTGTTTACGTATAGGTTAATCTTAAGTTATTATTATAGAATGAGTATAAAACGAAATCGACCATAACTCTCCACAAGAATGAAGGCCCCGCTAATAACTTTCGAGTGCCATTTTGTGTAAAAGAAATATGGTGAAAGGTCGTAAAAAAACTAGTGTACCGCAGAGTTTCAATTATTGCCTAAAGAACTAAAAGATTTAGATAAAATTAGTAAAGTTAAGTTAAAAGTAAAAGAATTCTCTTGTTTAATGACGTTTTTTAATTTAGTATAAACGGTTTAATTTTGTCTATATTTAAATTTATCTAATTATTATAATATATTGAGTGTGATATGTACTATTTTTACCCCTGTGCTGTGAATGTATCTAAATTGTAATAATTGGCAATGCTCAATGTGTTACGGTTTAGACATAATGTATTGATTAATATTATATTGGATTATAGTATTTTTTTTTTTTTTTAGTATAAGTCCGTGTCTTTACATAATTTGATATTGATTATTATGGATTGCAAGGCCGCCCGAGGGCCGTTGCAACAATGAGTGGAAGGAGGAAAGTGATTACTCAATAAAGAGATAGATAAATACAATATTTACAACCCGGTTAATTACACATTACGACACAAACATATCAATACCGTACGCTGCCTTACAAGGTCTGGATCGACCTAAGCAAGCGCACCTTTACCGGACTGACTTCACACACTGGCCCAACGCCTATCAGTAGCGTCCCCAAGCTAAACTTCACCCTCGTCAGAATTACGCCCCCTACACATGGACTATCTGGTCATGTGGCAATCGCAAACTTGACACCCGCAAGCATCTCCAGGACACCCATATGTTTGGGGTGCATTGATGACCCCCCCTAAAGACAGGTGAACAACACAAAAAGACAATAACCATAAAGGAGACAACAACTATAGTACAAGTACACTAAAGGAAAAGCCCCATCGTCTTTGGTAAGATCGGGAAATCAGTGGCTTACGTTATATATAGTTCAAAGGGTCGATATCATAATCATAACTTTATATTACAAACAATGTTCAATGAATATGTACCGAGTAAATCAGCAACACAAGGAAAACAACCAATCAATCGACATTCAACATAGTATAGGTACTCACAGGTTAACATACATAATATATTACATACACTGGTCATTCATAGGAACACATCACTCTAAGAAAACAAAAATCAAATGACACATCGGGATACATTCAATTAGATGTGTTTACTCCCACACATACCGTCACGCCCGGTCTTTACACAAATATAACAAACTAAATTTCCAGCAAAAATTTAAGAGCTAAAACAGTAGGCCTATAATAGTATACACAAAGGGTGATCAAACATTGTACTGTCGATTGTCCTGTAGCTTTATGAAACGTTATCACGGGTGCACCAATACATGTCCTCCTGCCACTACTTTGCACTCTGATTACGTCACCTTTTATTCACCCTTTATTACACTTAAAATCCAATTTTACCACATTATGATACTTATTTACACTACATTATTATTTATTTACATACTTAGTCAGTGTTAGCTACGTTAATCAGATGATGACGGGTTGGGTCGGTCGTAGTCGACGTAAATTGTACTTAATGGGCGATGGAGCCCGTGGTATGGGTGATACGGTTTTATTGACTTGTGCAACTCCTGTCCTTACGTAGTGTTGTCTTGTCGTGAGTTGTAGGGGTCGGCGGACACACTAGCACCATTCAGGTTGTGTAAAGAAGGTGTGAGTTAGTTAGAATCAACCATGTTAGTTCCTATGCGTTTCCCGAAACAGGGTCTACTATTTATACACATTTTTGTTTATCTGTTTCTGCACCATCGCCAAGGCCCATCCCTCCTTGCCAAGTCTACTGGCTATTCCCTTTGACGCGTCTCAGACAACACCGGCGTGTCATTTTAAAAACTAATTGACCTACTTGCAACTGTACATCACGTCTAACCCCTGTCCATAGGACCGGCGTTCGAACCTCCGCGTCGCCCTGCGTGCATCTGAGCCGCTAGGACCGCGCCAAGCTTTCCACACAAACGGTCGTCCAATGCGGAATAGTCGGCGACTCCATGTGTGTTAGGTGGGAGAAAAATGGCGACCACCCCTGTGTCAAGCAGGGAAATCCTATCCTACCAAGTGAGGTAGGCCGGGTGAACCCAGTGTTTCATGCACGGCGACTACGCAATGCAAAGCCGATCTCGGGTAAACCGTACATCCCACGATTTATGTTCCGTGGTAAAAGTGCGACGATACAGCTTTAGGGTTTTATTTACTCTTTCAGGATATTACCGCAGGCTATAGCGGACAATATATTAGAGTAATACCAGCTGAGAGCAGGCGGTCCTTCCAGCTACTAAGAAAAATTGGCTACCATTGTCCGATTCGCACTTGTGATACAAAACCGTACCTACAACAATACTCCATAAGCTACCGACGACCGCTATAGATGTAGCACTTCTCAGGGCAACAAAACTCACACCATCGTTAAACTCATCAACTATCACAAAGATGTATTTGCAGCCGTTTCGAAGTAAGTCGGGTAAGGACCCCATTAAATCAACATGATCTATGTTGTGCCCGTCGCTTTGGCTACTGAGCTATTCATAAGCCCCGCAGGCTTTAGGTTGATAGGTTAGTCTTTGGCACACTTCACAACCCCTTATGTAGCACATGCATCTAACGCGAACACCTGCCCCAGGTAAACTTATCCATGATACGTTTCAATGTTTTCGCTGTCCGACGATGGAAGCTAAACGCATTATCGTGCCAACATACCCACACAGTCTTTTTTTAGCTCTCGTGGAACAATTTTTTGGAATGCACTGTCAGCTGCCGTAACCCTTTCATCTTTGTCTGAAGGCATGTATTTGCACGGAGCATCGCGATCAGCGTCCAGCGACATGCCGTCTACTTCACCCCCCTCTGCGTTCTAGCCTAGCGATTAGGGGTGTCAAGCCGCGGGTCCTTACGCTGAAGGTCCCTCCAGTATCAAGTGTCGGACAAATCGCATTCAACTCCTGGACCATGGAACACAGGTCCACTTACTGTCTGGAAGGTGATACGGCCTGCGATTTATCCCTGCAGCACTCCGTGAGGTTCCCTCATCGCATCCTCTATCGGCAGTAAATCGATCGTCACTAATCTTTCGGCGGCGTGGTCCTGACCCCGCCCCCTGCAGAGGAGCTATGGATAAGCAAAGCTGCCAACGTCGACGACTCCGCGACGTACTTAATCGTGCAATCTAATGGCATCATAAGCATTGCCCACCTCTTAACCCGCCCCGTAGGGGTGTCATAGGTAAAACTATAAGATTGTGGCTTGAGGGCAGCATGATCCGTGTCTACTGTAAAATGGAGACATTTCCACGTACGGTAGAATTTATTTACCGCCCACACTACAGCTAACCCATTTCCAGATCTGTACTAGAGTACGATCGTTCACACGCTGTAATGTGCTAGACGCAAACTAATTGCCGATTGGACCGCATGAGGGGACGGCCCCTAGCCCTCCCTTAGACCCATCTGCATTGGATAGTGAACTCCATATCAATATTGGGGAAGAGCTAAAAAGTATCGGCGTGTATGTGGGTTCGCAGTACATCCCCCCTGAAAAAGCCTTCTGCTGTTCACAGGCCCACATCCATCGAACCCCCTTTTTTAACAGTTGTAGTGAGAGGGAGGGCGCACCACTGAATCTAGGAATGTAAGCGCTGTAGAATCCGGCTAGACGAGAAAGAAATCTTTGCAGTTGTTTACATTAGTAGGCGCTACGACCTTTGCTATGCTTCTACCTTCTCGGGATCCAGGGCACTTCTCCGGGTGTGATTTATGTGCCCAGGCGTGTTTGCAGCTTTTGCTGGACATAGCTGTACTTTTTAGGGTTGATTGTGAGCCCTGCTCGGTGCACACGGTCTAGACCGTCAGCTACATGTAGCACGTGTCTTCCTCACTAGCTGAGTATACTCACAAAACGTCAAGGAAAAAAATAAAACAGATTTAAACAAAGCACCCTCAAAGAATACCTTATCCATCAACGATTGAAGTATGGCTGCCCCTTGAGACCAAAAGGCATGCGTTTAAACCTCCGGACCCCTCTGCTTCGCCATTAAAAGGCTGTTTTTTGGACGATCAGAAGGGGCCAATCTATCTGGTAATACCCCTGCGAAAAGATCGAAACGTAGTCATAAATTTTGCCTAACCTAATTGGGGCGACAAATCCAATCGATGCGAGGTGTCATGGGTTCAACCTCGTCCTTGATTAAGCGGCTCGTAATCTAGCCCACCTATACCCACCCGTCTTTTTATCTACCAGTAACCGGACAGCTAAGCCTACTGACTCGTGCAAGGTTCGACATGTCATCCGCGATTTTTAAACCATCACGATGTCGTCTAACACTTCGATTACGAGTCGTTCATGGCCCTGCGACCGCAGCGCACGGGTTGGACTCCCCGTGTCGATTCGATGGACCATAAGATCGTTTTTACCGTGGCCTCTCAGTAAAAACCGCTTCCCTAGAACACCCAATATCATGTTGGGCAAGCCTTTCCTGTCATAGTGGCGAGAGCATTTCAACATCCGACAACATTATTAATGAGGCTCATCCTACCTACTACCTGCTACTGTCAGGGCGCGTATTTACGGTTAGCGAACTGGTGCGATGAATCTCCCTCTTTCCCCTCCCCTATAAACACAGAGTGTCAAAAGGGACAACGGGACCTGGGGCCGCTACCCCTACGGTCCATCCCCCCTCGCCAGTGTAAATGAGATGTTAGCGCAGTGATAAAATCCCTCCCTAGAATAAGGGTCTACAAAAGCAGGTTAATAATAAACAGGTCAGCTCTGATTACCCCCCACTCCACCCTACATCAGAGTGACTTTAACCATACACCGCACCTGTCCACAAGCTAGCTGCAATGAGCGCGTTTCCTCCTTGACCCTCATTTCCTTATGTAATACTATTAATCAACACATCACTACAAGTGTGACAGATGCACCAGTGTCTAAGAGCCGCAACAAATTTACTCCGGCGTCTGTACGGTCCAAACAGTGGCCTCAATATTATGCCCCTTGTAATTCGCTGTCAAAGCTTTAGTAATACACTTTCGATGAGGGGGATTGAGGTTACTTCCTGATAGAGGAAACATTACAAGACTGTCAGCGTTAGACCATCATGTATGGGCATGTGGTCCCTACTGAAATTCCTTGGCGCTGTTTTTCCGCCCTCTGTCTATCGGACAGTTACGCTTGAAATGGAATTTACTTCCACAAAATACCAGCACTCTACCGCCTGCTGCATCACTGGGCCCTCCCACCTCCGCGTCCTACCCCTCCTAAACAAGCTTAATATGTCCAACACTGCCAAGACATAGTCCCCTACCGGAGTTCGAACCCTCGAAATAAGCTCGCCAAGCCGAACATTGGCTGTACATGAAGGGTCTAGTGCCGCATATGACAAGGTCGATAGTCGCTTTGTGCCACAAACATGTGCGGCTGTCCAGCTACTTGCCGGCCGGGCAACTCACCTCCTCCCTGCCGGATAGCCGTGTGGTAGGTCTCGGCGTCCATCGCCAGGCTAGGGCTCCACGGACAGTCGCTGCGGGGGCGGACGATAGAGGCGGTTCTTGCAGCACCGCTCGCCTGAAGCTTCTGGTCCCGCTGCAGCGATCTCCCGCAAGGAAGCGGAAACTCTCTTCCGTTCACCAAGTCGACGAAAACTCGGGAGCAGTGTTGTATAGCCCTCCGCACCTTCTCGGCCTCGTGACAGTCAGCCCATATGGTGTAATACCCCCGATGGCCTGGATGTACGAGGAGGATTGGGCTCGTCCTGGGATGCTGCGTCCTCGCCTTCTAGCTCCCGTGACCAGCGCCCGCCACATTAGTTAACAGCGAGCGTACTCCTCTTCAGCGCGTACGAACCCGGTCCAGTCGAGACGCCCTCATTGAACTCCCAACCAGCGTACCGCTGCGCCAGTTAGCGCCACAGGCACGACGCGCGCAGAGTTACAGCGTCACTAGCTGCCTTGAGCGGCGCCGCGAAACGACGGCAAATCCCTAGAAATGCGTCGGGGCTAATGTCATGGTACCCGCATGAACGTGGTACCGCTGATAACTTTAATGGCGGTCCAAGCACCAGCCCGATCGCATCTTCGCCCACAGAGGATGGTCTGTGGAGGCGTCGCCGTCCGCACTTCAAGACCTCTCTCAAAACCTGCCGCAACAATGGCTGGGTCCGCGGCGTAGTCCACCGTAAAATTGTCAACAAAGTCCGGCAATAACTGGGAGGCCGCCAATGTATGGCCTCATTCACTGACGTTTGGCGTTAAAACCTCCCCAACCTCAAGTTTCATATACACGCACTCGATATACACAGTTCAAAACACAAGCGCAAAAAAAAATCAATCCCGGACGGTGCCCCAGTGGCCAAATGCCCCCGAGGGCCGTTGCAACAATGAGGTGGAAGGAGAAGTGATTACTAAGAGATAGATAATATACAATTTTTTACAACACGGTTTAATTACACATAAGACACACAACAACTATCAAATACCGTACGCTGCCTTACAAGGTCTGGACCGACCTAAGCAAGCGCACCTTACCGACTGACTTCACACATTTGGCCCCAACGCCTCTCAGTAGCGTCCCCAAGCTAAACTCACCCTCGTCAGAATACGCCCCCTACCACATGGACTATCTGGTCATGTGGCAATCGGCAACTCTGACCATCCGCAACGCATCCCAGACACCCATATGTTTGGGGTGCATTGCATGCTCTTACATTGTCCGTAATTTTGTATATTATAATTAGCCCACAGACAAGCTTCTGATGAAGCTTTTTTGGATATCGAATCAAGTAGAATATTTTATGATGTGTAATACTATGTTTTATTATTAATAAAAAAAAAAAAAAAAAAAATATTATTATTATTATTATTATTTATTATTTTATTATTATTATTTAATTATTTTCTTTTTTTTCACCAATATGAACATTACATAATGGGAATTTAAGAACTTCACCCAGAGATGAACCACATCCTAAGGTGAAACCCCTATTAAATAAAAAATTAAATATACATGGCTTTAACAAAATACAATAGAGGGGCGTAAAAGCAAAGTGGACCAACCCACACAATTCTCTTTCTGAGATAATTTGGGTTAAAGTTGGGAGCAACATATAAAATGTAGCTGCAACTGTTGGGATTGGAATGCAATCTATTGCTTTCCTAACATATTAACTTAAAATATCACATCTTTAAATTTATTAAAAATTCATAACTTCAATAGAAAATCCCTTTTTCAAAGTGTTTGGTCCATTTTGCCACTCAACAATTTTTCAGTAGTAAATACCTTATCAAAGTGGCTTGGTCCACTTGCCTCTTAAAAGTGGGTTGGTCATTTTGCCTTCAACAATGATGTAGTATTTTAATTATTTGTGGCTTGGTCCAATCATTTGGGGACTATTGTGCTAAGTACATGCATAAAATCATTATTAATGTTAACTAACAACGATTATAATATCATTACAAAATCACATGGTAAAATATAGGGAAGATGCAGCAGACAATAGCAAACTTTTTTGGGCTTGGTCCACTTTTCCTCTACAACTTTTTCATGATTTTAGGGTTTGGGCCAAATTTTTTTCTTGATATAACATGATAACGGTGGCGGTGAGAGGTTTTGGGCCCCTTTTACCATTAATATTTGAATGTGAGCTATACAGAAATGCCACCTAACTCCATTAAAAAAAAAATGTGGGGTTGGTCCACTTTGCTTCTACGCCCTCAAATTATACAAGAAAAAACAGAAACAATTTTTTTTACACTAAAACTTTGCGGGAGTATGTGGGCGGTTCCTAATTTAATTGCTGCCTTTTGAAGCTCTGGAGTCCAGTGATTGCCAGAGATTATGTTGGAGGTTCTCTTCAAAACTTCTTCCAATTTTCCCACAAGCTCCAATAATAATGGGGAACAATCTTACAAACGGACATTCCACATTCGGTTGAATTTCTATTTGAAGGTCTCGATATCTTGTGCGTTTTTCTGCTTCCTTTAGGACTATGTTGCGGTCTGATGGAATAGCTACATCGATGATCAAACATTTTTGAGTCGCTTTGTTTTTAACAACAATGTCTGGTTTGTTGTGAAGAACCTTTCTATCAGTGATTATTAGCTCATTCCACAATATGGTCACATTACCATTGTCAACTACTTGTTCTGGTATATGCATGTACCATTTGTCAGAAGTTTCGATGTTGTAACTTCTACAAATGTTCCAATGCAAATATGCCCCAACTTTATCATGCGATCAATGTATTCCGTTTTTGCTAAGACCGGACATCCAGAAATAATGTGCTCTACGCTTTCTTCATAAAGCTTACACAAACGACACTTGTCATCTACGTCGAGTTGAGAATTCTTTTTTCATAACTTTTTGTTCTTAAGGCTTGATCTTGTGCAGCTCAATAAGACTTTCAGTTTCACCTTTGAGATTACTTCTGCCCAGCCACTTATGGTTTGATCTTGGTCAATATGTGGTTGCTCCATGCGTGTAATATATTGTCCATGCAAAGGTTTAGACTTCCAGCAACTTATTAAATCTTTCTGGATAATGTTCTTTATTTGCTTCTTGATTATCTTGACCTTGTTAGTGATGGACCCATTTATCTGATTAATATCGGTTAATTCCAAACCTGATTGAAACTTGTTGCATAACTTAATGACAGATTTTCTCATAGCTTTGCTGGACTCATGTTCTTGAACCATTCTATTCTCATAGCTTTGCTGGACTCATGTTCTTGTCCCTTTCCTTCTATGTATAAACTCAAACCAATCATTGCTGTTTTGTATGACCCCTCTATTTGAGTTATACCTCGACCTCCATTCTTCCTTGCGATATACAGTCTTTCGACGTCCGCTCGTGGATGGTGCATTCCGTTCATTGTCAACAGTTTTCTCGTTTTTCGATCCAATCTTTTAAGTTCTTCTATGCTCCAAATCTAATATCCCAAAGCTATAAGATATTACTGGCACAGCAAATTGACCAATTGCAATAGTTTTATTTCGTCCGTTCAATTCACTTTCAAGTATTAATCTTAGACGTCGTTTGTATTCTTTGCTCAATTTATCTTTCATCATTGTATGCTGAACACCATTGCCTTCTTCTATTCCAAGATATTTATAAGTTGATTCTTGACCAATGTCCTCAATAGTGGTATGCTCATCAAGTTGGATGTTTTCACTTGCGACAATCTTCCCTCTCTTGAATGTCGCTTTCTTGCACTTCTCGATTCCAAATTCCATACAAATGTTGTCACTGAAAGTTTTGACGATATTTAGTAAGATACTAAGTTCATCGTCATTTTTCGCGAATAACTTCAAATCGTCCATGTACAGAAGGTGCGAGACTTTGTCTTCATTCGGCAATAATGCATACCCCAAACCTGCGTCATTGAGGCACTTTGTCAAAGGAAACAAGCTCATGCAAAATAGAAGTGGCGATAACGAATCACCCTGAAATATTCCTCGTTGTATGTGAACATTACTTGATGCGATTTCTTGATTTCTTCAGTTTCCGTTCTTATTTTCATACTTGTATTCCAATTTAGCATCATATTTTTGCAGAAGTTGACAATAATTGGATTGACCTTATACATTTCCAATACTTTTAAAATCCAACTGTGTGGCACACTATCAAATGCTTTCTTGTTATCAATCCAACCTACACTAAGATTCTTCTGTCTCTGTTTACAATTTTCCATTATAGCTTTACTCAACAGAAGATGATCCTTACTTCCATACGTATTTCTACAACAACCTTTTTGCTCTAATGGCATTACATTATTTGTAGCTAAAAACACTTGCATTCGTTCAGTTATTATTGACGTTAAGATTTTATACATTGTAGGTAAACATGTGATAGGTCTATAATTTTTTGGTTGTTCAGTTTGTGCTGACTTCGGTAACAAATACGTAACACCTGTGGTCAACCATACTGGTGCGTCTTCAGGATGAGCCACAGCATTATTGAGCAAAGTTACTAAATTAGTATGAGTGGATGTCAGTTGTTTTAGCCAAAAGTTGGATAATTTGTCTGGTCCTGGTGCTTTCCAGCTAGCACTTTTCCGAAGGGAACTAGACAAATCACACATTGTAATTTCTTCCCAATTCATATCCGGAGAATTAACACAATCCAATTCTTGATGTTGAATCCATTTAGCTTCTGAATTATGCTTTTTGTTATCTTCCCAGATTGATTTCCAAAAAGTTTCTATTTCATCTTTTGTTGGTGATTTTTTTATTTCAATGTTTGTTTTTCCAAGCTCTCTGTAGAATTTATTTCCATTTTCTGAAAAAAGTTTATTTTGTCTAAACTGCAGTGTTCTTTTCGTGTATCTTCTTATTCTCTGAGCTTTGGCCTGAATCTTCTGTTTCAATTGCTCTTCTACTTGAACCGCATCTTGGGACTTGTGTATACGATACTTTTCAAAAAGTTGCCGTTTCTTTACAGTAAGTTTATACGAAAGATTAATTTTAGTTCTTATTTCATAAAACAAGGATAGGTCTTTTCGCCATGAATCAATTTGTTTTTGTATTCTTATTTTCCACTTTGGTGTAATACGATTGTTTTTATAAACTGATTGTTCTTTTTTCACAAGCTTGTCTGTAATGACTGAGGCTGTTCCATAAACTAGATGATTAAGGCTTGTTATGTCTATTGGATGCGATTCAGCAATAATTCGGTCTAAAACAGCATTAGCATCTGAGATTAATTGTTCTGCTTCTTTGTTCAATCTTATTTTAGCGAGGCGTTCACGGGAGTTTATGGGAATATTTTGAATTCGTATCCATTGAGAAATAATTTCGTCCATTAAGATGGTACTTTCTTCAGTCAAACAGGAATGCACTTCCTCTAGATTGTGTTCATTGACATGCAATTCCCCTCTATAACCCCTATCTGGTGGCCTATTGTATATTTCTTCTATTGCGGGTTCCGGAAAGGCTTGTACGGGAATGTCATTGTCCAGTTCTTCCCTTCTGAGTTGAGGCTGTTCCCCATTAATCACAACTCTAACATCTTGTTTGATTACACTTAACTCGTAATCAGATAGTTTCTTTTTCCTTTCAATGAATCTCCTTTGATTCGCTAGCTTATTGGCATTAAGTTCTGGTCTTTTATTAGGATTGCGTTCCCGCCAAAGTTGGTAGGTTTGTTTCAAATTTATTGTCCCTGTTTTTTCTTGCACATAAAAATGGCACCAAAGTAATTCGTTATATTCCTCTCTACTCCATGGTTGATGTTTGTTTGTATGATTAAGGTTATCATTATCATCAACCTCATGTTCTATAATAGTTCCAGGGTCATTGTGAATTGCTTCGTTATGATATCCTGGATCCATTGTTAATATATTACTTAAACATACAGTGCATCTTTTCCCCAACTTCCTTGAAATTTAAGATACCTTGATCTTCTGCACTATTGTTTCCATACACCTGTAGCAAGCTGTGCATCTTTGTCTTGCCTTGATTCAATAAACAAAACACTTTTCCTGGTTATAAAACTTTACATAAATTACAAATATTTAAACACAAATATAAACTTTTAACAAGCTTCCACTCACCTGCCAACGATAGTGCAGCTAGAGAATACCATGACAAATGTTCTGATATCAAAATCTACACAAAACCTTAAAGAAATCCCATTGAAATCACTTGCTCAACAGAGCCCATCTGACAGCATGCCAGGTTCAGGCAATGGTTGTCAAGGTTTATTTATTATTATTATTATTATTATTATTATTATTATTATTATTATTATTATTATTATTATTATTATTATTATTATTATTATTAATATGCAACTGACGAAACGTAGAAAAATTGATAGAATGAAACTGTGAAAACACATAAACACATGAAACAATAAAAAATGAAAAAGAAAAAGTGACAAAATGACAATAAATTACGGGCGAAAACTAGCAAAGTGCCAAAAAAATTGTCAATCCGGAAAATTAAAATCTGAGACAAAATGAAATGACAGTTAAAAAATCTTACAAAAACTGACAAAATGAAATTGACAAAAATGATATGTAAAAAACTAGCTTACTAAAACTAAAACGAACAAATTAACAAATAACTGTCAAACTGTAGAAATGAAAAACTGACAATATGAAAAGAAAAAAATCTAGTAAAAACTGACAAAACGTAAATGACTAACATTCAAACTAAAAATATGAAACTGACGATAAGTTGAATATTGTAATTGATATTTAAATTGAATCTGTAAAACTGTGAATATGAAAAACTTGTAATATGAAACTGACGAAAAATTGAAAAATTGATCAATTGAAACTGTGGAAACACATAAACACATGAAACAATGAAAATGAAAATATGACAAAATGATAATATTTAACTGGCGAAAACAAGCAAAGTGCCAAAAAAACCTGAGACAAAATGACAACATAAAAATGAAAAAATCTAACAAAATCTGAAAAACTGTAATTGACAAAAATGAAATGAAAAAAACTAAAACTAATTTACAAAATGTGAGTGACAAACTTTCAAACCTTCAAACTGAAATATATAACTGACGAAAACTAGAAATTTGGCAAAATGAAACTGTCAAACTGTAAGAATGAAAAACTGACAATATGGAAACAAAAAACCAATTAAAATTGACAAAATATAAATGACAAACTGGTAAACCTTAAAACTAACAATGTGAAACTGACGAAAAGTACACTATTATCAAATTGAATCCGTCAAACTGTTGTTGTTGCAGCGTTTAGCCATGTTAAACCGCGTTAAGCCACGTTAAGCCACGGTGTGCCACGTTAAGGCGTTTTGCATTGGCATGCACTGGGCGAGTGCAGAGATGTCATTGTTGTCAACCTCAACTTGAATAACATGTCAAATCTGAACAAATGAAAAGACAAGTGGCAATCCAGTGCGCACAAGGGCACAAGTGCGACCTGAGTGCAGCCAATGGAAAACGCAATTAAACTAATTTACAAAATGTGAGTCACAAACTTTCAAACCTTCAAACTGAAATATGTAACTGACAAAAACTAGAAAAAATTAAAAATTGAAACTGTGAAACTGTCAAAACTGTTTGGCCACGGTAAGCCGCGTTTAGCTGCGTAAAGCCGTAAGAGCGTAAGAATAAATTAACTGACAAAATGTAAATGAATACAATTGTCAAACCTTCAAACTGACACTATGCAACTGACGAAATGCATAAAAATTGATAAAATGAAACAGTGAAAACACATGAACACATGAAACAATGAAAATGAAAAATATAAAGTGACAAAATGAAAATAAAATAACGGGCGAAAACTAGCAAAGTGCCAAAAAAATTGTCAAACCGGAAAATAAAAATCAGATACAAAATGAAATGAAAATTAAAAATCTTACAAAAACTGACAAAATGAAATTGACAAAAATGATATGTAAAAAACTAGCTTACTAAAACTACAACTAACAAATTAACAAATAACTGTCAAACTGTAGAAATATAAAACTGACAATTGGAAAATGAAAAAATCTTATAAAAACTGACAAAATGTAAATGACTAACCTTCAAACTAACAATATAAAACTAAATAAAAGTAGAATATTGAAATTGAAATTGAAATTGTATGTCAAACTGTTAATATGAAAAACATGAAACAATAAAAATGAAAATGTTACAAAATGACAATAAATAACTGGCAAAAACTAGCAAAGCGCCCCAAAAAACTGTTAAACCGTAAAATAAAAATCTGAGACAAAATAAAATAAAAATGAAAACTAGCAACTACAACTTAAACCAACAAATTGACAAATCACTGTCAAACTGTAGAAATGAAAAACTGACACTATGAAAATTTTAATAAATCTAATAAAAACTAACAAAATGAATGATTAACCTTCAAACTAACTGAAACTGACATAAGTAGAATATTGAAATTGAAAATAAATTGATTAAATTAAAATTTTAAAATTAACAATTGATAATATGTAACTGGCAAAAACAAGCAAAGTGCAAAAAAAATCTGTCAAACCGTTAAAAAAAAACTGAGACAAAATGACAACATAAAAATGAAAAAATCTAAAAAAATCTGACAAAATGTAATTGACAAAAATGAAATGAAAAAAGCTAAAACTAATTTACAAAATGTGAGTCACAAACTTTCAAACCTTCAAACTGAAATATGTAACTGACAAAAACTAGAAAAAAATTACAATTTGAAACTGTGATACTGAAACTGAAAACGTAAAAATGAAAAACTGACAATATGAAAAAGAAAAAATCTAATAAAAACAAACAAAATATAAATGAAAATAATCGTCAAACCTTCAAACTGACAATATGGAACTGACGAAACGTAGAAAAATTGATAAAATGAAACTGTGAAAACACATGAACACATGAAACAATAAAAAATGAAAAAGAAAAAGTGACAAAATGACAATAAATACGGTCGAAAACTAGCAAAGTGCCAAAAAAAATTGTCAAACCGGAAAATAAAAATCTGAGACAAAATAAAATGACAATTAAAAAATCTTACAAAAACTGACAAAATGAAATTGACAAAAATGATATGTAAAAAACTAGCTTACTAAAACTAAAACGAACAAATTAACAAATCTGTCAAACTGTAGAAATGAAAAACTGACAATACGAAAATGAAAAAAATCTAATAAAAACTGACAAAATGTAAATGACTAACCTTCAAACTAACAATATGAAACTGACGATAAGTAGAATATCGTAATTGGTATTTAAATTGAATCTGTAAAACTGTGAAAATGAAAAACTTGTAATATGAAACTGACGAAAAGTTGAAAAATTGATTAATTGAAACTGTGGAAACACATTAACTCATGAAACAATGAAAATGAAAAAGTGACAAAATGATAATATTTAACTGGCGAAATCAAGCAAAGTGCCAAAAAAACCTGAGACAAAATGACAACATAAAAATGAAAAAATCTAACAAAATCTGACAAACTGCAATTGACAAAATTAAATGAAATGAAAATAGCTACAACTAATTGACAAAATGTGAATGACAAACTTTCAAACCTTCAAACTGAAATATATAACTGACGAAAACTAGAAATTTGACAAATTGAAACTGAAACTGAAACTGTAAAAAATGAAAAACTGACAGTATGGAAATGATAAAATCTAGTAAAAACTGACAAAATGTAAAAGACAAAAATTGTCAAACCTTCAAACTGACAATATGAATCTGACGTAAAGAAGAAAAATTGACAAAATGAAGCTGTCAAACTGTAAAAATGAAAAACTGACAATTAAAAATTAAAAGAACCAATTAAAACTGAAAAAATGTTAATGAAAACTAACAAAATTTCATAAAATGGATAAAATCGAACAAAAACTGACAAAATGTAATTGACAAAAATGAAATGAAAATAAAATAAAACTTTTTTAGAAATTGTGAGTGACAAACTTTAAAACCTTCAAACTGAAATATGAAACTGACGAAAACCAGAAAAATTGACAAAATAAAACTGTCAAACTGTAAAAATGAAAAATGAAAAAATGAAAATAAAAAAAACTTATAAAGACGGACAAATTGTAACTGACAAATAGTAGAGGAGCAAGAGGTATGATTTTATTTCCCGTGCATCTTTCGTGGAAGAGTTTTGCGGTAAGTTGTATTCTATTAGGTAGTAGGATACAAGTTTTTTGCACTTTCCTTGCAGGCCATGCTATGCTGCAGAGGGCGTCGGGGGCGTCGCGACGCCCTTACACGTTTTTTAAGAGGGATGATTTTTTATCTCGTGTGCCTTTTGTGATAGAGTGTTGCGGTGAACTATATTTTGTTAAGTAAGAGCAAACAAATTTATTGCATCTATTTTGCAGGTCTTAGTATGCTTGAAAGGGCGTCGGGAGCGTCGCGACGCCCTATAACGTTTTTTAAGAGGAATTATTTTTTATCTCATGTGCCTTTCGTGATAGAGTATTGCGGTAAACTGTATTCTATTAAGTAATGACATACAAGGTTTTTTCACCAACCTTGCAGGTCCTGGCACGCTTCAGAGGGCGTCGGGGGCGTCGCGACGCCCTAAAACGTTTTTTTTGAAAAGAGGAATGAATTTTTATCTCGTGTACCTTTCGTGCTAGAGTGTTGCGGTGAATTGTATTCTATTAAGAAATAGCATACAAGTTTTTAGCACCTACCTTGCAGGTCTTGGCACGCTTCAGAGGGCGTCGGGGGCGTCACGACGCCCTATAACGCTTTTTTTAAAGAGGGATTATTTTTATCGCATGTGCTTTTGTGATACAGTACTGCGGGAATTGTATTCTATAGTAATAGCATACAAGTTTTAGAACCTACCTTGCAGTCCGTAGCTCAGAGGGCGCGGGCGTCGCGACCCTTTACGTGTAAAGATGCTTGATTTTTATCACGTTGCCTTGTGATAGAGTATTGCGGTAAACTGTTTCATTTAA